>JXSR01S000037.1:83787-96958 GCA_000969725.1 Ophiothrix spiculata
AGTGTTCGTTCGTTACGCATTGTAATTTATTCGGTTGGCGAGCTGAGAGAAAACATCGATATATATCGATAATTGATTGCCGATATATCGATATCGGAAAATGGTCAATATCGACCAAACTTATACTCAGGACTCAAAATAAATTCATATCTGCACCAATAAAACAAAAATAGGAGATATATTTATGATTTGAGGACATGGTTCCCTTGCTGGCTTACTTTGCCTACTTTTCTCATTGATTAATGTAGAATTTGGCATTTTACATTGATTAATCTGTACTTCAATATCCACATTTTTCTGGTATGTTGCTCTAACATATTGCATTACAGTCTCAGATTGTTTACATCACAGTGGAGACAGGAAACATTCTAAGACACTGCTATCAGTAGTATATAACAGAGAAGTAGTTTGCTAATAGTAGGGATATCAACGAGAAAATTAAAGTTCCTATTCAATTTGTTTTCATGACATATTCGAATTGTACTCTGTTTCCAAAGTAAAATAACACGAAGATCACATTTGTAGGTTAAGCGGTTCCGGAGATTTAAAGATTTTTCCGAAAAATTTGGTGCTATTTGAGCTACAAATAGGGGTAAATTAGAAAAAATGTCAACATAAGGATTTTACGGGTGTGTAAAAATGACAAACAAACTAAGAAACTGATTAGTTTAAAATATTTTTCTTCTACCAGTGCCTGGCAGTAGCTAAGCGTCCAAAAAAATCCGATGTCTAACTTCGTATTGAAAATATCCGCCCAAATTTGAGGTCATTTGTGCAATTTCAACAAATGGACCCATTTGACATGGTGTTTCAGATGTACAATGGGATTAGGATGAATAAATAAACGCAGCACAGCCACTGATGTTATCCAGTAAGGTACAGGAAATAATGACAGCTACATTAACTGTACTTACTCCCGCAATCTTTAAAATTGCTTATATCTACAATATTTTTACTAGATTAATGACATGAAAGAGGGGTGCATGTGAGTAACATTCTGATATTAAACCAAATTCACAATTATTTTAACTGATACCATCCAAAAAGACGAAAGAAAACTTCGACATGTTTTGCAATGTCCAGCCAATGTTTATAGTTCCTGTACACAGCGCCTAGAACTATTTCGCACTGCGGGCAGAGATTTATAAAACACGCGGAAAATTGTGGTAGTGTGTACTTTGAAATGGAAAATCCGAAATGATTCATTCATCGTTGAAAGTAAAAAAATATACCATTTTGATCACGAATATCTACCGGTTGTAATGATGTAAGACACTTTTTCGGAGACGTCCTGTGTCATCCAGGGATTGCAAAAGTATTGAGAGATCTCCGACCGGGCGGTATCTGGGGGTTTGATCGACTGCTGTGAAGAACAAGAGGTGGTTTCAAAAAAGTGTCCTTCATAAATGGAACAATGGATCTATCTCCTTTAAAATAGTTGTTTACTTTTTGCCTAAAAGTGAGTCAATCACATCGGAAAATGCATTTTTGTACAACGCGGTTTACCGCAGAACGGGGCTTAATTTGAGTTTGAACGCCGACCTCTGGTCCATTTTTCACACGGAGCTGCTCATTTATGAAAACATACGAACATTGAATCAACTGTAATATACTTGTTTTATGATTGAAAACTAAAAAGAACCCCGTCAATATTACAAGAAACTCCATTTTTTCAATAGTTACATTTTTAATTATTTTAAACATTATTGAACCCCTCAATGAAGAGTCTGAAGTGAAGGTACTTCAACGTAAATTTCAATCCAGCATGGATTTTTCTACACTAATTGACATCCCTACTAATAGTAGTAGAGATAACATGAAAGAGTATGCTATCAGCAGACGATAGCAGATAAAATAGTGTGCTTATCAGCAGTAGATAGCAGAAATAGTGTGCTATCACCAGTTGATAGCAGATGAAATAGTGTGCTAGCATGTACATAGTACAATCCTAGTTTAGAAACAGCAGTGCTTCTTAGGATCACCGCACCAAGTATCAAGTATGTACAGTGTTCGTGGACTTCAAAAGAAAGTGAGGTATACTGCACAACAAATCCCCTGTATCTACGTATATTTATTTAGTTTAAGAATATCAGCAGTAAAAATGAGGTAGCAATCAACAGCAAATAACTGATGAAGCAGTATGCTATCAGCAGTAGATAGCTGATAGAATAGTGTGCTATCAGCAGTAGATAACTGATGAAGCAGTGTGCTATCAGCAGTAGATAGCAGATGAAATAGTGTGCTATCAATGGTAGATTGCAGATGAATAGTGTGCTATCAGTGGTAGATAGCAGATGAATAGTGTGCTATCAGTGGTAAAGGTAGGTAGGCAGGTTTTAATTATGCGAAAAGCGATTGCTTCTGATGATCCTGGCAGAGATGGTTTGTATGGGGTGCTCAAGCTAGAGCACAAAAAGAGGTTGCTGCAGGATCTAAAATGATGCTTTGATCTGTACAGTATGCGTGGACAGTATGCGTGGAGGTATAGTGCATTACAAATCCCCTGTATCTATTTATATTTATTTAGTTTAAGAATATCAGCAGTAAAAATGAGGTAATGTACAATAAACAGCAGATAACTGATGAAGCAGTATGCTATCAGCAGTAGATAGCTGATACAGTAGTATGCTATCAGCAGTAGACAGCAGATGACCTCATGTCCTATCAGACAACTGCATCCTCTTGACCAAGTGATGCATTCATTGACTTCCATATATTATTGATATGATATTCCTGCATACAACATGTTAATTAGCTATCATTATCTGAGAGATGACAAGGTTAGATACCTCAATAAATCAATGAATAATGATGTATTAATTAACTAGGTTTTAATGTGCAATTTATGCATAGAATTTGGTCATCAATTTACTGGCAGAGCAATAAGTGCTGGCTGATTGACTTTCCAAAGACAAATATTGCCATATCTCTCGATACATCCATCCTAATAGTATTTAATGTTGTCAAATATCTCTTAACTTGAAAGGTATTTTATAGCATTGAACTTGTGGTACTTCTGAAATACTGAATAAAAATGTCCTAACATAAAATACATACTTGTAATATAACAGTATTTTCATTGCACATTTTCATATGTTACACAACACTTTACAAAGCTGATGTTATCATGAAATCAGCAAGTCCACTCCACTTGATTCCATGAAATTGTGCAGCAAAACGGTGAATTCTGGTGAAACAGCACTAATCAATTGCAGGTTCATTCAATATCTACACAGAATTGGTCAAAATCCCTGCACAGCTGGACAAAGTGGATGAATTTTGTCTTTCGCTTTCAAGTTTTCCTTGTTGGAGTAATATGTGTCCCGTCATATCTAAAGGTACCTTAATACCGGCATAGTAAATTACGAGATACGGGCCATTGAAGCTGAGCATAATCAAAAATCACGTCCAAGGTCGAATTTTTAATTTCGTTAGAAATGTTACCTTTGAAGTATATTCTATCATATTAATCAGGTTTCAACATCCAAAACATAAGACAAATGTTTTAAAAATCGATATAAAAATCCTTTCCCCATTGAAGTTTTACCAGTACAGACATTTTAGACTTGATTTTCTCAGAACGATAGTTTTCTGAATCAGACCGATGCCTTTTACCAATTTCAATGTAACTTTGCAATCGAACATCCAATAACCAAAAGCAAGGTGTCATTTAAAAGCTTAAAATATAATCTTTTAGATTATACCAAAAAATCAATTTTAATTTTGCCGACCTTAAGGTACCTTTCGATATGACGGGTCACATATAATACCAATTATTACAATATTAAAACATTGAAATTTTACAAACAACTAATAAATTTTGATAGTTTACAAATGATCTCACCACACACAAGAGCCCCTTATATTTATGACACTAACCATGTAAAATAACACAAGCATGGCGCCACTGTATGAAATCGGTTCATTTATGGAGACAGGTACAGGATTCAAATGACGGCCTGATTAGATCTAGAGTTTCATGGTTGTATCATCTTGCATCATCACCGTATCTTATGGAAATTGAAATTAAAGGTAACCACATCTTTATCCTTGGTCAAATATTTACGGAACTGGAAACAGCGTTTCAATTTCAGTTAAGGAAATATTCATTTAGCGTCAAGATTAGAGTTCCATCTGACAATGGTGTTGGTTCTTTCAGGAGCCAGAATTATCACTTTTTAATCCTCTGAACCCTGGCCATTCCATGTGTATCTGTACTGCTGACCTGGGCTAACCCAAAAGTTAAAAAACACAATATAACCCCTAACTTACTTTGATTTCCCTTGTTTCCTTTTTCATTTTACAGTAATCTGAAATTTTTCAATAACCAGCATTCACAAAAGAATACTATTTTATGTCAACCAACATATTCGACATTTACGTTGTAGTATATGGGGGGAGCCACATTTGATGAAAATTGTGATCAAATTTAGTAAAATATGAGGATTTTTACTCCTCTGTTGAGTAAATAAGAGCAAAATGACACATTAACCATGGGTTCAAAGCTTCATTGATGTCTCCTGATACAAATAAGACCATTGAAAATTGTAACTAACCACGCCTGTTGCCAGACACATCAAGATTCTGACACGTGACCTTAAAGCCGTCATCTCAATTTGGATACAGGTCAGCAAAATTCAAAGTGTAATATTTTTTGAAACAACCTGAACTTCAAATGATGATAGTATCAAGAATGTTTTCCTTTAAAAGTTCCACATTTAATTTTGTGTAACAATTCTAAAAATATATCTTTTAATGGTGAATCCAAAATAAATCACTATCTATTCAAAGTGAAATTGAAACAAGCAAATCTGTTGTTCTAAAACCAGGCCATTTAATGAATAACAGATTGACTATCAACACATGATCAATCAGGCAAGGTAATTTTACTCAATAACTATCGTATAGAATATTTTGTTCAGAATATTTTATGCTGACGACGTAGGTCATCGCATACAACACACAGTCTTATTCGATGACTTACATCATTTTGTCGTCAGCATAGAATATTCTAAGCAAAATATTTTATATGATGGGGAGTCAGAACCGGCCCTAATGGTTTGTCCCACCTATCTCGAAAGTGTTGTTTTAGGAAAAAGAAGTATTGGGTTGTTTTGGAGGATTGAAGAGTGAATCAAGTGACACTGTTAAGGGTATCAAAAATGGCCACTTTAAAGAAAAAGGGTACTTTTTCAAACCCTAGTTTGAAAATTATATCAGTAAAATCACCATTTAAGGTGTGAATTGGGAAAAAGGGTATATTTTGGCTTCAGAAAAAAAAACACCCTTTAGGGGTGTTTTGAAAAACTGTTGTCACTTGCCCTGCCTACAACATTTTACTTGATTGGTTCCCCCCGGGAACACAACTTGGCCCATAACCATTATATTTGACCAACGTTGCACATGTGGAAAAACTGTTTCCATCTTAGACACAACATCAATCAAACAAATTGGATTGAAACCATTTGTCCTTATGTGTCCCATTAGTCCAAATTCTACAGGGAACATCTCATGTATCACATCAACGAAAGTCCGTACATACATTGATTTTACGCCAAACCGGGTTTCTAGAAGAAAATACAAAAATGTTTGACCGATTTATTCCCAAACAACTAGTATAATGACTACTCGAGGAACCATCAATCTGTCAAAGTGTTTTGGATTAACTTACTATTTGCAGAAAGAAGGTTATATTCTAGAATGCAGTGTTAATTTTAAAATATTTGATATTTGAAAATTATAATTAATTACAGGCACATATCCATTCACATAAATGTTTTGTCATCACAAGAAATCACAATTTGAACAATGTAAAACAACCCGGGGGGGGGGGGCAATCATGCCTTGAGGCTGTTCAAAACAGAGCAGCTCATTTTGTCATTGGAGACTATTCAAGAAACAGCAGAGTCACTGAAATGAAACAAAAACTGGGTTGGGATCTTCTCGAAGACAGAAGGCAACGAGAATGACTACAGGGTGGACCAATAAAAGCGTTATTGTAGTTCAATGTCTATAATTCTTATATATTCATAAACTATGGTATCTTGTCCTTGTATGGTGAAAATTATATGTCAAACAAACCTTGCATTGCGAAGTTATTGCCAATTGCGCAAAAAGAGTCAAAATCAGGTTTGTCCACGGGGCAAGTTTACACAGGTTCACACAATGAGCATTGGTTATGTCTGCCTTAATTATCTGATTGGTTTTGCGTTACTGATTAGATTAAAGAATGTGATAAAGGAACCTGCGTCGAGAACTCATCCTAGGATGAGTTCTGCATTTACAGCAGCAATGTTTGCTGCAGATCTCCCTGTTCAAGATCCCGCTATTTTCTTTATCCCTGTTCAAATCAGTACCAAAGGGATGCAACTTTGTTCTAACTTCTGTAGTCTTTGTAGAGTAATACATCATTCCTAATTATGCACGTGTACCATCTACACAGCCTATTTACAGAGATATTTTAGCCGGCCGCGTATAGCTAGCTACAAGTTCTAAAAAAAAAACCTTCAGCAATAAATGCTCTCTCGAGACTTGTAAACTTCCTCCTATTACTGCCTTACAAACCAACGTTATGAAAACGACCAAATACATGCACTGCCTTTGCGGATTTCAACGTTATGAAAACGACCAAATACATGCACTGCCTTTGCGGATTTCAACGTTATGAAAACGACCAAATACATGCACTGCCTTTGCGGATTTAAACTCCGCGCCCAATAAATTCTTTAGATTATTATGGAAGTACACCATACTTATTATTGTGATGCAATATTACCGTCTAGGTCAATGATATGAACATTTAATACAATGATGATAAGCATCAACATCATAAAGAAGTAAAAACCATGCTGATTGTAGACCTAATTATGATTCTATCGAACAGTAAAATATTCCCGGCCGTGGACAAAGTGGAATTCAGCGTTTTTTGCGCGAATGTCAATAACTTTGCAATGCAAGCTTTGTTTGACATGAAATTTTCACCATACATGGACAAGATACCATAGTTTATGAATATATAAACAGCGTTCGAATTAAGGAAAAAAACATGGTTGTCCCAGGTTGTAATTTTTGGTTGTCCGTCAGCAATTTGGTTGTCCGCAATTCAAAACAAAATTTTCACACTTATGTAGAAAATTGTGGACGATATAATTACTTAGACTACGCACAGTGCGATCAGGGAATTGAAGAAAAATGCTCAAAAATTGTAGAATTTATAGAAGGTTCCAGGTTTAAAATAAACTTGCTAAGAAGTATGTTTTTACTTTGAAAAATTATGGTTGTCCGCCGGACAACCGCAGCATTAATTTAGGTTGTCCGGCGCTAGATTTGGTTGTCCCGGGCAACCGGACAACCAGAATTTCGAACGCTGTATATAAACATTATTCTCGAATTATTTTTCAATTTTAAGTTACGCGACATTGAACTTCAATAATGCTTTTATTAGTCCACCCTGTATATTCCATCAAGCTTTTGCTTGGTGCATTGATGATGGCTGCTTGTTGGCTCCACAAGGGGGCATTGAGCAGTAACTGAACCAGAACCAGAACCAGAAATGAAACTATGAAATAATGGTCATTTGTCTGAATATCATGTATTTTAATTCATGGCACATTTTTTTGTCATATTCATTTGGCTGAGAAATTGAGACAAAATATAAACACTGCTGGTTAATGATGAATGTAGCATGCAGCGAATCATATCTGTTGTGGTAAAGATCATGTTTAGAAGCAAAAATTTTGTGATATTTAATTCTTAAAATAAGTATGAGGCTCACTGCAAGCCATAAATGTCCTACAAAGTTAAATTGTTAATGATAAGAACTTGCATATCCCATGTCACCCTAGTTTTCAGTCCACTCCTCCTGATCCATATTTTTCAAATTGATTTTCGAGTCAATTTCACATCATGTCTTTGATTACAAGAGCGGATCTCTATTTGAGATATACATCGATTTCTTGAATAAGAGTTTCCCAATCAAACATATCATATTCTTCAAAAAATGCATTCAGCCTTCCAATCTAGACTTCCTTTAGTTTGCTAATCTTAGTCTCCAACAAAGACTATTTACAACATATCTAATCAATCACATGAACATGTTATAGGAGACTAGCATCACCAGATGAAGTCTAGTGTCAATCTCAGAATGCACCATTAGTTGATTTACGGATCGATTTCTACTAAATTGAAAAAGTAGGAAATCTAAACCAAATCATGACAGTCTGAGTAAACAGAAATATATTGTGGAGTCAATTTTTTGACAACATCATCAAAACAACTGAATTCTACCTCATCTTTCATTGCAGGAATCTTTAATTAAGTCAAAAACCCATTATCAAATCTGAAATCACTTAAATTTAAGCATGCAAAACAAATGTCTCCCCTCTATATTAATATAAATTACTGCCCCTGGTTGTTAGCACAAATGAATCAGAGAAGGGGGCAAATAGCAAAGGGTGTTTTGAAAACAAGGCAACATAAAAACAAAATGAAAGGTTAAATCATAAAAATCATAGCTTCCTGAAATAACAAAATGTATGTGTCGATGTGAAGATATCTGTGTACCATTACATGAAATGGTTCATATATCCATCTGGAATTCAACATATTAAACATTATATATAGAACACCCCTTCCAAAAATAATTAAATCTCCATGCAATTCTCAGGCAGTCATCTATTCTGTAATCAAATCAGCTGAAAGTCATCTTAATGCTTCAAAGGCACAATTAACACACGATTCTAAACTGTGACTGTCAATCCCAAACCAGCCGTAAATGCAGCCCCTTGTCATTTTCACTTGTTTAAATATTTGCAAAGACCATGCTATAAGGATTAAAATGACACTTTAAAGAACTCCACATGATTTCTGAAAGTCAAGTTATGGTCCGTCAATGGTTGTCAGGGAGTAAAATGTATAACTGAGATAAACACGTTCAAAGATCAGTAAGTTCGATTTTTTTCGTTGATTGCCCTCAAAATAAACAGGTATATTTCATATTTCCCTCCAATATTTTTTGAAATGAAACTTTGCTGGTGTTTTGAAGTAAGCATAAGGATTGTAAATCTGTCAAAAACTCAATTTTGGCAAATTACGACCTTGACACATATTTTCACCTCTAGCGCAAAATGAAGTTTGCTGCATTTACGGTTCCTTTGGATGTATGGCCACAAATACACTAAAATGCTCCTGCCCATGAACAGTTGTTAAGTTTAGCAGCCTAACAATTTTTCACTCAATAACGATGTTAAAAATAAACAAAATGTGCTGATTTTAATGCTAAATGAATTAGCCATCTCTCTAAACAACAAAGTCGCAGTTTTTCTGTACAAGAAATTTTGAGATTTAGCATTTTTCCGGTTCTTGTCAGTTCTTTAAAATTTCACATATTTATATTACCTCTGATTTAAAACAAATGCAGCTTTAATTTCACCAGCTCTTCATAAAAGAAGACCTGTTGGTGTTGTGAAGAAGAACTTGTTTTAGAGCAAAACATGATGCGCACTATATCGGATTAACTATTAGACTAAATTTTTGATCAGTTTTCAAATGCTTTATTTAGGCAATTCCAAATTAAGACCTAAATGTGGACCGCCGCGGCAAAAGGGTGCAGTTGTCGGCTCGTACATGTTGCTCCTTGTAGCATATCTGATGTATGCTATTTGTATGCATCAGATATGCTACAATGAGCAACATGTAGGAGCCGACAACTGCACCCTTTTGCCGCGGCGGGACACAAATAGAAAAGCACCACTAGATCATGCAACTGAGCTTATAAGTGGCAAACCAATTTTAAAATACAATGAGGGCAAACATTTTCACGGTTCAAAATCTCATTTTAATTTGCTGCTTTGATTTTTCAAATAAGAGCACTAAGTAATTGGGGTTTGAAGCTATATTGCTTTCCAAAGTGCTTTACACTGTGATAAAACTAGAACTTTGAATCACCTTTTTTATTTGTAATTTCACATTGCTGTCTTTTATAGTTGACAGCTGTTTAAGCTTAAAGGGACTAGCCTAGATTCCACTTAGAATGAAAAACTTATAGAAATGCTTTAAATAAAGCTTAAAAGTGTAGTAAAATCCAAAAAAATTACACAGAAATAGCTCAAATTTAGTGAGAATTAATTTACAATAAATCATTCTGTGCTGGCGGTGTGACTATCCTGTGTTTTCTAAATCCTACTGTTGTACCTCAGATGGATTTACCAGATAAAAGATCAAAAAAGCTCCTGGAGATAGTTTGATACAAAATAAAAGAGAAACAACTTCATCAAAAATTATTTGTTTACCATCACATGTGTAGAAACAAAATATTTTTAAAATTTGAAACTAGAAACACTGTTTTCACAACATTTTTTGTGCCGATGTAAAAAATTAAAGTTTCTCCAATATTCCTCAAAATTATGGAAAACTAGTGGTAGGTTATATTACTATATAGATGTTCTATTGAGTCATGTAAAAAAAACATGTAGGTAAAAAATTAGTGGGCAGAATCTACGCCAGTCCCTTTAATTCTTATTTGTTGATGCTATTTTCTTGTCCTATCATTGAACTAGTCAATTTAAAACCAAAATCCATTCTTTCAGCAATTGTAATTTTTGCCATATTAAAATTGATAATAAATTCTCCATTATATTGGTTCATGTTCAGCATGGTCAAATTTATCATGTTTACATAGTATTCAAGTAATTATACGTAAATTGCATAAACATTTATCATGTTTACATAGCATTCAAGTAATTATATGTAAATTGCATATCATTTCAAGTTCGTTACATGGTTCCATGTTATGAATATTTGTGGAAGGTCTTCATTCGAGTGGAAGATGCAACATAAAAAACTTGTTTTTATGGTAATCATGGTAATTACATTTTGTCAGAACAGCTAAATTGTAGTCACGGTTCCAATGAATTGTGACCATTCAGCATATGTTATTTTTATGACACAGAGCAAATTACATATTAAATCGCATTCTAATGAAATTGAGATTTATCAATCTTTTTTGAAATTCTTGCACACTATTAACTTCCTCAACTCCAGAAGTGTGTGAATACTAACATTTCTTAGACACAGTCACACAAGTATTTATTTGGCAATTAATAAAACCTTAAATGCATGGTTTCTCAGTTTTACATATTCTAACAATATGTAGTACTTCAGATGCAGATGTTGCAACTTCACTTCTATTCTATCAGATTTGTATATTTGTAACTTGTAAATGGAGATACCGAATAAAATAAAATCAAATCCAATTCTGTGTGTTGTATGGTCTTGAGTCGATTCTTGAAATGCGACTTTTCCACGAGTTAAAGTCGGATTCCTTTTATCCGTTTGCGGTGCGTTTTGCACTGTAAGGGTACTGGTAGTAATATAATGTAAAGCACATGATTGAATGGTATCAGAATCTAATCAGGTTGAAGCTGAGATTCAATTTTGACCATCCATTTTCAATGCGGTTCCATGTCATCATCTTCTTTGAAAAGTTTCTGCACAACCAAAATGCATTCAAAACGGATGAATCGCTCCAGGGACCGATTCAAGTAAACGCATTCATTTCCGGATAAAACCACAAACAGACTGTAAAAGGAATCACTCTCACTGAAAACCATTCTATCGATTCAAAACGCACCGCATGCAGAACCGCATTGAAAACGGACAGTCAAAATTGAATCTCAGTTTCATCCTGATACCATTCAATCGTGTGCTCTAAATTATACCACTACCAGTACCCTTATACAGTGCAAAATGCACCACAACCGTACCGCAAATGGATAAAAGGAATCTCACCTTTATAAAAGTACTGGTCATAATTATTTGCCTATATTATCACAATCCATTAAATGTATGCTTATTCTCAGAATTATGCATCAAAATGATTAATTCAAATGAAACAGCACTAATCAATTGCAGGTTTGTTCAATATTTACACAGAATTGGTCAAAATTCCTGCAGTTGACCAAGCCAGTGCATGATTGTATACTAGCCTAAACTAGATATGCAAAGGTAGATGGGGTGTTGTGGTTGGATATGGTGGATTAGGGTGTACGCGCACCTATGCCTGGTTACAGAGCCCATAGCTCTGTCCCCGGTGGTACATTTTTTTTATAAGGGCTTCCTCAAATTCTCACAAATCATTAAATAAGAGGGTGATGCAGTGTGATTTCTGTGTTTATACAATGTCAAGTGGAAAACTAGTCTCCACATTTTGATGTAAAATTATCAAAGAAAAACCCTATTCATTCAGTTGTCATAGTTGCTTTTGATTTACTTGATTTCCTTCTAATTATTTTTGTTAAAGATTTAAAAATGACTAAAAAATTTAATAGTTTACAAATGACTGTTTCACTAGAAGAACCCTCACACTATCTCTAACCAAGTAAAATAACACAAGCATGGCGCCATTGTATGAAAATCGGTTCATTTATGGAGCAAGTACGGGATTCAAATGACAGCCTGATTAGATCTAGAGTTTCATGGTCGTATCATCTTGCATCATCACCATATCTTATGGAAATTGAAATTAAAGGTAACCACATCCTCAGCCTCAGCTTTGGTTCAATTGTTACGGAACTGAAAATGGCGTTCAATTAAGGCTCCAAAAGCTTACAAATGGTTACAACAGAATACTTCGTCCACAGGTGGGGATTGCTGTTTAGGCAGCACCCGCTTGGTAGCTTGGTATAGGTGGATATGGGATTGGGATGCGTAAGATCCCGGGTTCGAGTCCTAGTGGAAACCAACAATTTTTGACAGGAGGTTTAGAACAAAAGAGTTAAATATATGTTACAAAATATGTTTAAGGAAATATTAAGATATCAAGATTAGATATCAATGTGTCATCAGCTTTGGTTATTTCAAAAGCCAGAATTGTCCCTATTTTGTAATAATGGGTATTACATGCTCCACCTTCACCACACAATTTGACAGAGTAAAATTCCATCCATATATTTGTTTTTTGATATAACCCACACTCCCAATGATGATAGTATCAGGTAAGCAGACTGCTCTCCTACATACTGCCTTAAATTAAAGTCTTTATTTTAGAAAGTAGCTAAGTTCCATCCACTTGTTGGCTATAATTAAATATTGTGACCTAATTCCCTATATTGTTTTAAGAAGAATCCTAAGGGGCACACCATTAGATTTCCAGGGGGAGCAGGAAGTTTTTCAA
>JXSR01S000037.1:103753-114459 GCA_000969725.1 Ophiothrix spiculata
AAAAGGTGTAAATTTTTCGAAGTAGTTTATTGACGTAATTTTGACCTTGATAATGGACGTGAATTCACTACTAAAGTCTCATGTATAAACTAGAGACTCTATTACATATGTACGCCAAAAATTGTATTATTCTGATATGTGTAAGTAGGTAAAAGGTTGCACTAAAGATGCCGTTGGCAAAAATGGTACCCATTTAGGGACTGTAGCCTTTAGTAAAGAAAAACAATTACAGAATTTAAGATAACTAAAATTTCAAGCACACATAGCATATTTGTCCCATTATTAAAAAGTTTAAGGTAAAGTAGATGGCCTGTATTTCACAGGCCGGAGTACCCATCTCTCTTTTGAAGCGATTGGGCCAGACTCTGTTACCTTCCCAGCATTTAAGAAAGCCAGTACCCATTTGACACCTGGGTGGAGAGAAGCACATTTATGATTAGGGTAAGTATATCCAGCCACGCAATCCACCAGATTCGAACCCACGACTTTCAATGCCTGGTGATTAAAGGCCAGATTCCTTTTATCTGTTTGCAGTGCGGATGCGGTGCGTTTTGCACTGTAAGGGTATTATTAGTGGTATTGAATCTCAACTTCAACCTGAGACCATGCCCTTACAGTGCAAAATGCACCGCAACCGCACCGCAAACGGATTAAAGGAATCTGACCTTTACAGGCAAGGACTAATCCGCTAGGCCATGCATGTCCCTTTTCCCTGTTTGTCAGCATCATGAAATATAAATGACTCGGGGGAGGGGGCAGAAGGGAAATATGGAATTGACAGAACAGAAGAAAAATGTTTCACATGTCAGGGTATAAAAATGCTGAAAGGGAAATTTGGTCAGATCGCATGAACAACCATTAATTGTAAAGAGGTATTATACTGACATGATAAAGGGTGCATGTTGGATAACATTGTCACTGAAAATAAACTTAATGTACAATACACATGTACTTACCTTCAACACTATAAACCCATCACATAAAACATTTCCTTTTTAACTCACATTTTACAACCCATTCAAATCCCAATACATGAACACCCCTTCCATCTAAATTGAATCTCCAATTTTATTCCGTAATCAATAAAAGCTGAAACACATTTTAATGCTTCAAAGGATTATTCAACTAAAGACTCTAAAATACACTAAAACTAACACACTTGAACAAATGCTAATTTTAGCAGCCTGTCATTTTATCACAAAATAATGATGCTAAAAATAAACAAAATACACTAGTTTTAATGCTAAATAAATCAGACTTCTGTCTGAACATGAAAGATTAAATCAATACCATAAGATTTTCATCAAAATAGCTTTGAGTTAAAACTAAGGAATTTTTATAGGGGAATCGGGATATGCCACCATCTTGTGTCGCTCATGGTGCAGAGTTATTGCACTTCCGGATATATTCGGAGTTTGGCCCGATGTCCAGACAGATCGTGTAAATCTTCACTTGACGCATATACAGCATGTTAAGTTCAAAATGCTTAACCTGCTGTAAACATGCAATGTGTGATAATTGTTCAAACACACTAAAATGTCCAGCTTTTTATGCTTCTAAGAAAAGCTTTGCCCTAACATTCTTTAATTCTAAACCTATCTTTTTAGAAAAATATGTCTATTAAAAATTTGTGGTTTCGAACAGGACTTGAATCCATGACCTCATGGATCCCAATCACATGTCCGACTATAAGATGTTATTCCCATTTATGACATGTTTGGACTTTTTACTGATTTTGTCTTTTAACTGTTTATAGCCTTTGGGATTGTTAGGGTTAAGATGTATATATGTGATGACTCACCCCGAAAAGGGAGACTTTGCGACAGAACACTTTTCAAGAAACAGGTGGAAATAGGCCGTGAAAAATAAAGAAAAAAAAAGAATATCCAGCAGATTTTCTGTTGTAAAATTTGATTGCCTTGATTAATATCAACAAGTAAGGTGTCATTTTTTAGCTTAGATGATGCCGCAACAGATGAAATGAAAAAAATAAAATTGATATTTGCCAAGTCCCCCCTTTCGGGGTGAGCCATCACATATTGACTCTTGGTCAGTGAGGTCTGTCATTTATAAAAAACAAGATGGCAATATTAACACATCTTACACCTTCAAAGGCCAAAGATCCAAAGATTTTGACCTTTTCAAATCTTATAAAACAAATATGCACTTTAGAAAGAGTCACACAGTGGAGATGTTACATCAACATTTTTGTACAACGATTACTCTCATTAACGCCAGCCATAACATGAAAAGCCCATTGTGGCAATTTGCGAGTACGACACTAATATTGGAATGACAGAGGCTGTGTACATTCATCATGTTGCACTTGGGTAAATAATGGTTTGGAAAATTTCATCACGTAGAGCAAATAATGGTTTGGAAATTACATACAAGCAATTTTAAAGGCACTTTTTGTATTGCATGAAATTTATTCAAAAAGCTTTCAAAATGTTTCATCCTAATTTAGGTAAGTTAGAGGTTGGGAAGAAAATGGAAATATCTATGTGTGATTATTGTTCAAAGTAAATTTTTCACTTTTTGTATACTTTAAGAATAATTTCATCACATGTTTAAAGAGAAGAACTCTAACCCTAACCTCCTTTCATTCTAAACCCTCTTTGAAATAAATCTGTTAAAATTTGGTAGTTTCGACCAGGATTCAAACCCAGGACTTATAGCATCCAAATCACATTATACCAAGCTGCTTGGTGGATACTGCATACGCAGGCAAATACAGGGTGTTCCAATAAACATTGTGCATGGGAATAAAGCTGATTTTCTTAGAAGTTTGTCTGACTATCTTCGTCAAACACACATCACTTTAAAGTTAATGCCTTTGTCTATCATTGTTGAAAATTTCAAGATAATCCATCGATGCAAACCAGAGATATGATCGATTTTGTCAGCTTGTATCATTTTCCTTCTGCACAATGGGGAATCCTGCAGTTAAGAATGTTACCAAAGAACTTCGAAAGGCTTCATTATACAAACCTTTGGCGCTTGAGTAATTAATTAACATCGAAAACAGTTATCACGTACCGTACTTGTATTCTTCCAGTGGCGTAGCTAGAGGGGGGCCGGGGGCGTCCCCCCCCCCCGGCCCCCCATTACTGACCTGTCCGTCGGCATTACAGCACTCAATACAATTCTGTCGGTTCATCTTCATGTTGTGCCCCCCCAGTTTCGAAAACCTGGCTACGCCACTGTATTCTTCGATACATTTACCAAAAACAAATTTAACAGAAAGTTGTCTTATTTCACATCACACGCAACGACTCTATATAGATTCATTATTAGGGTTAGATAAAGATAGAAAACTGCTAAAAATTGCACAAACAATAAGAAGTCTTCTTACAAGATAACTTTGAATAAAGTTGGTTGCCAACATTGCTTCCCAAAATTATAACCTGTTTTTATGTGCTTATAAATCGTATAAATTGATGACATGATATTTTGCGTTTCGGTATAGCCAATATTGCGGTTTTCAAAATTTTTTGACAGCTCTTAAAGTTATGAATATGTATCTTTTCTTCACATGTCCAATTTAAGTCCGTTCTGGTCATTAGCGACCTATATGTCCTTCAATCTGTTTTCCTAGATGGTTAATACACCTTCTTCCCTGCTTTACATGTCTCTAACGACATAAGAGTCCTCTTCGTTGTCATGAGGCTCCTACTTCACTTCTTCGTCATAAGGCTTATATTTTATTGTCAATTAATCAAGCGGCAACGATGTGCAGATCCTTTTAACATTTTTGTTTAATGCTTCACCATAGGGATTCTCCTTGTGCAGAAGGAAAATGATACATACTGACAAAATTAACGATATCACTGATTTGCATCGATGGATTTTCATGAAATTTTCAACAGTGATGGACAAAGGCATGTTCTTTAAAGTGATTTAAGTTTTAAGAAGTTAAACTGAAAAACTTCTGAGAAAATCAGCTCTATTCCCATGCACAATGTTTATTGGGACACCCTGTATAGTGCTCACTTTAGATTCAATAGTTGTATTCGGACTTTCCGATTATCTCTTGTAACCTTTTGGATCGTTAGGGTTAAGATGTAATTATTGACTTAAGGTTAGTCAGGTCTGTCTCTTATAACATTGCACAAGATTGCTGCTGTGTGAAAGCAAGATGGCATATCAACCATAGATTTAAAGGGGAGATACAAGGCAATCCGCCATGTTTATTCTGGCATGGAGACAAAATTGGGGGTATTCGGGTATTTGCCGATAGCTTGCCGATGATGCATCGCACCTTGTCAAAATGCGCGAATATTGAAGCACGCACACACGCTTTGCGTGCAAGTTGGCGTATCATTCGCGTAAAGTATTATTTGCGCAGGTTGTCTCTACGCGTAACTAAGTCTCGGCACTCGGAGTTGATTTTGCTGCGAACCGAGTTGGACCCGAATACCCCCAATTTGAGCTCCATGGCTGACGACGCCATTACACGGGCTGGTATACAAAGCCTGGTATCTCCCCCTCTATATCTATATCAACACATCATATGGTAACAAATCTTTTAAATGTGCGCTTCGGAAAGAGTCCCATAATAGAAATGTTACATCAACTTTTGTGATGAATGTCATGCTGAGATTTTAAGACGATCAAAGACCAAAGGTAATTTAAATTACTGACACTCTCAACGATGCAAATTCAAAATTGTTTCAAAAAAGTCTAAAACAGTTATAAATTTAACAATGTCATCTTCAATCAATGAGTTGTCATTCTATAATATCATATTCACTGCTTACAACTCCTAAGATCAATTGCACGATTATAGCTTTTTGGGCGCATTCACCTGGATCTGGATCAAATAATCTGCAACACTTTGGAGCCAAATGCAAAGTTGGGCCAATGGCTTAACGTGATTTCTGAACCACAAAGCAATTAGAGTAAAGTTTCTTGCCCAAGGAAACGTGGTCCGATCGGGGGCTCAAATCCGGAAACTCTATATCACGGGTCCCGCACTCTAACCTCTCAGCAATGCTCCCCTCATCTACTCATGACAAAAGAAATATTAGATGATAGTGGATATAAACTTATTTATGTATGAAAAATAAACAAGCCATTACGATTTTAATTCTAATGCTCGTCTAAATCCAAAAATCACTTGCATTATGTCGACATTTTTACGTAAGATGTACAAGTCCAATGTAAACAAACCACATGCAAGTGCTAGAAGTGAATTTTATAAAGTAGTCTTATATGCAAATATGACAAGCTTGTTCAAACAAAACTAGGGAAAATGCTACCTTTTAGTGCAAATAAGCGGATGCTAGCATAATTCTTAAGGCAATAACATCTATATTAGGAAACCATATGTTTTGATGAGGTTATTTATTTCTTCATCCATATGGACAATTTTTTTTCATGCGAATTTCAAATATCATCCAAATCCAAGCCCCCTCTTTCTCATTATTTACATGTCAGATGTAGTAAACCATATTGTTTCTATTAATCGCCCATTCTCTATTAAACTCCCACCTCAAAATATTTCAAAGAGAAGTGTTAAAGAACAATCAATTTTCTAGCATTTTCGTGTATCATTAAGTTTTAACCAACAATCGCTAGTAACAGGAAACGGTACCAATGAGGTAGCGATCTCTGAAATGATGAAAAATTGTCAGTACTTCCGGGTTATTGGGGGCCATATAACGGTAAGTTGCTGTCAGTGTAATTGTTAAACTTACTTAGCGATTTTGTGCAAATTTTGATGTTGAAAATTGGTGTCTGATAATCGCCCACCCCTCATGAAATGTTGCCGCCCAGTGGTCGATTATTAGGAACAATACAGTACTCTAGGTTGGGTTGATCTATCTTCTGGTTGGCATTTTTTGGGTGTTTTTCACCCTGAAACCTTAAAAATCCTTTATGAAATTTGTGTTTCATAGTTAAATTTTTACCTAAAAACTGCAGTTGTAACTTTACACCAATTACTTTATTTTCCAATACCAAAACTGAAAATCTTGGATGATTTAGCAGGCAAAAGAAGTTTTTTTGTCATAATTTTCGGCTTCATTCACTGACAGCTATCACTGATGAGCTTGGACAGCTAGAGCTGTGTAAAATAATACATCAAAATGGCATTATTGAAAATCGCACCATTCATTTGCAATGACACGTGAGTATTCAAGAAGACAAGCGAGTAGTCTTATATGTATCTATGCTAAGCTTATTCAAATAAAACTCGGCAATATGCTAACCTTGAGTGCAAATAAGTGTATATTGTAGCGTAATTCTAACGGCAATTTGAGTGTGTTTATGCCATGTTTCCTAAAGGTTTGTGATTTAATAACGGATGGATATGAATAAATATGGCACATTATCAAGGCTACCTTGAGGCTTGGTTTTGCTGTTCTGTCTGAATAGAAATTGGGATAATTATGCTCAGTACTTATACAGGGTGTCCCTTAAAAAAGGAAACCGAGATTTGCGTGTTTTGGAGTACTGTTTTGCTAGATTAATGCACCAGAAAGTCCTCTCTACAACAATACCAAATATTCCTACGTTGCTAACCTTGTTGAGTAATTACGACCAATTTAATGAATTGTGCATTTTATGCCTTTGTACCACTTTTTGGTAGCGTTAACTTCTTGCTCATGATGTGCTGGAGTTTAAGCCGTGTTGAAAGAAGGACTCCTTTAAGACTCTTTTGTGGATGATTGAATATCGGATTGTTCCTAGATTTAGAATATTAAACTCGGAGAGAGCAACTGAACACAGGAACGTTTTTTAAAGGAGATTTCATGATTAATTTGCTTCCTATTTGAGCTATGGAAAATCCAATCTCAAAATTGAATTTCAAACCATTCATCAGCTTGATATCGTATTTTTGTTAGTGCATGCTTTATTTAAACCAGCTGATAGCATTGCAAGATGCAGTTCATCTTTTAAATGTTTTCTTTGTCACTTGTTGAATGAGAACAGATACGTAGCCTTGATAAAGTTACCGTTTATTATCGAAGAGAGATTTCCTGTTGGCCTACCTTAACACATGGATGTACGAATTCAGGCCCTTCAAAATTTACCCTGTTTTACTTATTCTCAGCCTAGTTTTCGACGATTTTACTCCATTTTCAGGCCTTTCTGTCACTACTTCAGGTTGTTAAATGTTGGGTCACTTACATCCCTGCTTAACAGCAAAGTCTTCAAATTTCCACCAAATGGCACCAAAAGACGAAGTAGTTAACTCTACCAAAAGTGGTACAAAGGCATAAAATGCACAATTCATAAAATTGGTCGTAATTACTCAACCAGGTTAACAACGTAGGAATATTTGGTATTGTTGTAAAGAGGTCTTTCTTGTGCATTAATCTAGCAAAACAGTACTCCAAATCATTCAACCGATTCTAAGAACAGAGGGCGCAAATCTCGGTTTCCTTTTTAAGGGACACCCTGTACAAGGGTTATCAGTTATAAGAACATTTTTGTTAAATCTAAGGCCAAGTAAAGTATTTAGGTTTTTTATGTCCGATGTCCGGGCTTTTTCAAAATTTGGTGAGGGAGGTCCTTAAAATTTTAACATTTTTCAAAGGTTATTATTCATTTCTGTGTAAAATTTGTAATCCATTTTGTTGACACATTCTAGAAATAGAGACATTTGTTAGGCCAAAGAAAAAAATAGTCTGTCTCAGCTTCCCGCGCGCATAGCTTTTAAAAATCCAAATTTAGCTCATTTCTTTATTTTTTTTAGGTTTTGAGAGATTTTCAGGTTTTTTTTCATCTTTTTTTCCTACTACTGGAAAAAAAGTTAAACAAACGGCCACAAAGCGGCCACGAAAAAAAAGTGTCCTAAAAATGCAATAAAAAAAATTAGGGGGTATTTCCGCATCCGCGTAGCCCTTTTTTACTAAAAAAAACTGCATAGCGCTTAGGGTTTTGACCTTAAGTAAGCTGAGACAGAGTTCTACTTTTTTTTGGCCTTATTTGTAGTTTTTTGAGGAAAGATATAAATATGATTTTTGTAATATTTTACATGTTCTTGACCCAATAGAAATACATGTAACATGTATCCTAAATTTGCGTTTGGAAATCCCTCATCCCTAAATCTGGTAAATCGTGTCATATGACGCCTGCTTACCACTGTGCTTCATTTAGGTATTCAAATACGCTACAGAATTGTTCATTACCAATCAACAACGATGCATCCATGCGTCCGCATATTTTTATTGACGCGCTTATTTGAATATCACCTGTTCATTCATCACAAATCAACAATGGTATGCTCGTGTATAAGGAGATACATTGAGTTGTTGAAGTAATATTCAAGCATGGTTTAAGGTTTATTAGGCTAAGATTTTTTTAATGGAAGTTCAAAACAATTCTATTTTATATTATTTTGCTTCTACATATATACTTCACTACACTGCCCGCTTTAATACTGAAAGATGGAATTGCAATATCATCAATATACACCTACATAAACTCATTAAGATGTTGATCAGATCTTAGCATTCATGTAAAGACCATCCTTACTGAATACATAAATGCAATTATTTCATCCCATGGTGTTAAACCAGTATGCAACGTCTCTGTAATATTAACTTGATCACCAATTGCAAGATTTAGTGCTTTGTTATCATCAGAGTTGTATATCTGTTTTAGACAGGTATGATTGTCATTGACGGTTGGGAGTAAATCCCAATTGTGCACCTTTCTCCTTTAATTCACCCCTCCCCGTGCAAAGTGTACAATAGGGAGTAAACCTCAATTGCACACTTTGTACAGGGCTGAGACAAAATTCAAATAAGTATCCAAAATGTAACAATTAGCAAAAAAAATTCAGGTATTATACTTTAATATAATGTAAACATTTGGGGTTTTATTTAACCCTACATAGGTATTTCCCAGGTAAATCATTGAGGGGTATATACATAATCCACCTTGAATTTAAACATAGGATTTAATGTTATCATTTAATCTTACTAAACCATACAAGGGGCTGGGCACAACACATTTTAAACACAATTAACAGACTTTACTCACTTAAGGTACGTTTACGCT
The DNA here is from genome assembly GCA_000969725.1 of Ophiothrix spiculata. NCBI lineage: Eukaryota > Metazoa > Echinodermata > Ophiuroidea > Amphilepidida > Ophiotrichidae > Ophiothrix > Ophiothrix spiculata. The sequence continues at coordinate 112,766 of JXSR01S000037.1, forward strand.
GTGACGACTTAAGGGTAACGACAAGCAACGCAGACCTGCGGATTGCAGTTTTGAAATTTCTGTCCATCATCATTAGTCTAAGTCAACGCTCACACAATCCACTAGCTACGCACACTATCGTTACTATCAGTCGTTTTCAGTTGCAAGTTTTTAGTTTTTAGTTTTCTGTCATTACCTTACGTCACAGTGTAAAACCACCTTTAAGACTCTGTTATACATCTCCAAATAGAGCCCAAAGTCCCAAACATACCAAAGTTTCAAATATTGAACATGTGCCAAACGGACCACTACCGTATGGATAACGAATTGAACGTATACATAACAGAAAAACCATATGGATAACGTATTGAACTTACTTCTAATGAATACATGGCGAACAACAATGTACAAACCAAAATAATAGTGGGATTAAGCATGTTAGGCGTTCGTTTGGGTCTATACGGTTATGTGTGACAGAGCCCTTACACATGCAGGATACATTTGGGAAAATCATTATATGCAATTGACCTATTTGCAATTATGTGCCTAATGACTAACTAATCTAGCTTTGCAATTATGTGCCAAATTTGTTGACTGTGTGTGTAAATATCTTTACTTTTCTAAGCAGAGTTTCTAGTCAGCATCCCCAGTGTGTGGTGTGGGTGTGCAATTACAATACCAACCAGACACTTCATGCTAGAGTCAAATGTTCGCTGCACTTTGTAGCAGACTTAAGATCACCAATTTTGATAATCAAGCATTGGGGTTTTGAGGTTCCAGACCACTGATCAACAGACAATAGATTTCAGGGGTTTCATTCACAGATTCTCAACCAATCTACTCATCAGGCAATATGTTTCAGGGGTTTCAATCCACTGATCCTCAGACATTAGGTTTCAAAGATTTAAATCCATTGATCCTCAGACATTAGGTTTCAGAGATTTCAATCCACTGATCCTCAGACATTAGGTTTCAGAGATTTCAATCCACTGATCCTCAGACATTAGGTTTCAGGGATTTCAATTATCACACATTGTTTTGGGGTTTCAGTCATCAAACAATGAGTTTCAGAGTTTCATTCAACTGAGCAATGAAAGAAGTGTCCTCATGCAGGGTATATATACAATAGACCTATATGAAGAGCTGAGTTGCAAAACGGCTTAGAGACCATTTTTTCAAAAATTAGTTCTTGATATATTCTTAGAGACCTTTAACTTGTGCATCATCCTGGCAAAAAAAAATGTTGAAAAAATCTCCCTAAGTGGGTTAAAATCACAAAAATGTTGCTTTTATACCCAAATATGGACATCGTATTAAAGTATATCATAGCATAATAAAGATTTTTTGCAAAAATTTGGAAGGTAGGTGGTTCTTAAATTGAAATTTTATGAGTTGTCCTGCAAAATGGCTTACATCCATTTTCAACAAAAAATCAATAGCCAATTAATGAAAAACTATTCGAAAAGTTATCAAAATTACACCTTATTTTGAAAGTCATATTAGTAAAGAATTTGCCACTCATTTTGATGTCCTAGCAGTTTTTTTCCCTTTTCTCAAAAAGTGCATTTCCAGCAGATTTTCTTTTGAAAAATTTGATCACTTTGATCAATTTCAACAAGACCTCATTTTTTAGCTTAGAAAATGCCGCAACAGATGAAATGAAAAAAATCAAAATTGATATCATCTGCAAAGAGCCATCACATATAGTGTCCAGT
>JXSR01S000037.1:161086-173936 GCA_000969725.1 Ophiothrix spiculata
TATTTATTTGTATTCGATCAAACTGCTAGGTCACAAAAAGAGCATAACAACAATTGTCCATTTGCTATATTCCCTGTGAAATACGTTTCACCTCATGAATATCCAGGGTGTTTTAGCTGTTAGTACTAAGTACTACTTAGTGTAATTGTAGGTCAGTATATAGTTGTCAAGAATAACAATGAAGTATCATACCCTTGAGGCAGCAGTGAACATAAAGAACGTGGTCAAGAATATGTAAAGGATATTGACTCGATATTCTTAGAATTCAAAATGAATTGATCTTATTTTCTTTCTATTGTGAAATGTTATTCAGTGATAGCCTCGATTTGTAGAATTTGTGATGAATTTGGAAAAGGCTTGGTCATGTTTATCTGAATTATATAGATGTATGAAAGGTCTGTTTCCTAAAGTGTCCTAATAACCCATAGTAATATGGTATAGTCATCTTATTAAATTATTTAATATAAAAATGCATATAATTGCACATCACCTATTACACTACTGTATTTAAAACAGACATTCAGCTTGCGATGTCACACTAGCCCGTAACCAATTGTTTGCGATATTTCAAAGGTTAACCTTTTTATTTTGGTTTTAGTAGGTTTTAAATAGTGACAAACAAAAAATGCTTTTGTTTTCTAGTTTGTGTTTTTGTTGTTGTTGGGTTTTTTTTTTTTTTGGTGGGGGGCCAGTTCTTTCAGGAGTTCTTTGTGAACTTTTGGTATATTGTCATATTTGGAAGGTGCACCGGCCACGGGCCTGATCCTACACACAACTAATATTATCATAAGTACAATAAACATGGTACATATAGGTAGGTTTATCATTCAAATAAGGAATCAAAAAAATATAGAGAGTATAGAGTACGAGTTTATGAAAATTTCTGAAGATTTATTCTAACTATCTTCTTTATCTTATTAACATTAGGTTGTCAGGTCGTATTTTCCCAGATTTTGCCTCCTTCTAGCACTACTTTGATACTCATGAGATTGACTATACCGAATTGACAAAATAGGCTATTTTAATTCTAAGAAATCAGTAAGAGAAGAAGGTTGGAGGTTTGTAACGTGATTGTTCAAGGCTACTTGAGTTACGCCAACGATAAAATCCTTTGCTAGATAAATTAAACATGAATTCAAATAGCTACAAACGCATACATTGTATGATTCATACAAATATGTTTTACAAGCGGCATACTGAAAACATTAAGAATATATTGACTTATTTTCATGTCATTAAAAACACATCACTAAAATACAATAAGACAGAACAATAATATTAAAAATGAATACTTTGTGCTCCCGAGGCGCAAACAAATAAAATCCGTCTGGTAAAGACCTGAAAAATAGTATTGATATAATAATCGTGAGGTTTTGTATTCAATATTATTTGTCAAGGTCTTTGATTTTTTCCTTCAAAGAAAATCACGTTCATCAAAAACAACAAATAATGCTGCTTGAATAATGCTGAGGAAATAGCTGATTGCTTAATAAAATTGAGTGGTTTATTGTTACATCTTTATGCTGGTTACATTTCATTCAAGTAAATCCATTTGTAAATAAACGTATTTCAATATCATTATAATATTTGTTCCAGAAAAAAAAATCGCCTATATTCCTTAAAAGTTATAATAATTTTTTTATCAATTTTTGCTGTAAAACGAAATTAGAATATAACTAACTCTCCTCGTGATGTTAGATCAAGTATCAAAGTATGATGTGAAACCATGAAAAATCTAAAACAGACGGTTTTTATTACACCGTTTCTATCACCAAATTTAAAATCTCAAAAACGTAGTAGTAGTTTGAAAGATAGAACTATTATAGGTACAGTGATACATAAGATTAGCATCAAATTCGTGTGTCTTGTTGCAGACAGGGAATTAATTGCCAAACTACTTGGATACAGAGCCTCGTACTCAAGAGAATTTCTGAGTCGCTTACTGAAGGCGTAAAGAGTTAATTCAAATGGACAATCGAGCAAAAGTCGAATTTTAAAAAATCTAATAAATTTCAGACATGTGTCTTCTACATTGACACATTGAAACGATACTTTATGTTGTAGCAAATGACATGAATTAGACAACAATGTGTCATATCGGATAAAAGATTGTATTATACGAATTTGTATCATATATTTGATATGACTAATCGCCAAATAACTCTACGTTATTGTAAATAGATCAATATAAATGACATTGCATTTTAAACATTATTTTATTCTGTCAAACAAGATGATGATAAATTGAATATCAAGTTGAACAAGACTTACCTAGTTGATGTGAAATTTTTGATGGTATTTAACAGAAGTAAATTCATCAGCCAAATTATTATCACACAAGAAAATGAAAACTAAACGTGTCTTTCAGTAATTTGGATAACAAAATATTGAAATATAACGGAAAAAGTCCTTTACAATATAATTTTACAATGTTTTAAAAATTTAGAGCTGTACGTGCATGGCATAGTTTAGGTTGATAAAAGAAGAGTTTGGATATTTGATGCTATGAAATGATGTCCTTATTATTTTTTATACAAACTTGAATATCTTGATAGCTGTAAACAGCAAACAACCAATTGTATTTCAAGATTTAAACGCAATCTTATATCATTAATTATATATAGTTTTCCCGAACTCGTGAATAGCATGTAAAATGAAATTGAAACAAGGTACAATTATTTGCAAAGAATAAAAACCACTTTACTTATCTTTTGTACATTAACTATTTATGGCAAATATGAGCTAAGTGACTTTCATTTATTAGAGTTAAAATGGATTGCAGTATAACTATTCCCCCTGATACCTATATGTTGAATTTGTGATTACTTATGTGCATATTCTAAATATCAGAGCCTGGATCTGAAATACTCATACAAAATTTATGTTCATTTTTTTTATAATATATCTTCTTCAGGGATTATGTTTGCATGTATCATTTCAAAGGTTATAAGTAACGTTAAGATTTAAAACGAAATAAGCTACCGGTACTTTAAGCGTATATTATTGACTCACAAACCACACAGATTTCTTGTATCTTTTAAGAAAAAATACAATTATATCATTAAAAAAGATAATCAGTGGAACAATTAGAAAATTATCGCCATTGAAATGATAAGCGGCATATACAATGAATTTTAAAACGTTGCCAGTTTAATATTGATATTATACGCAGGTACGTCATTAGATATGATAAGTGTCAACATGAGTAGAAGCGGAAATGTTAATCCCCTTACTACTGATCAATTTTAATAGCAAGGACTACTAAGGGCTGGTTACATGTTACAACCTTATGTGATTTTGAAACTGACATTAATAAAGTTGAGTTGCTTGACAAGATAAATTTGGTACCAAAATAATTCTAAAAAATACTCAATATTGATTTTTAAAATTGGTGACCTTTTTGAAAACAAGTACATTAACAACACACACACTATGACCCCGAAGACAATCGCAGTCAAGAGCATTTTCTTAAGCACATTTAACACAGGTTGCCGCATCCTACTCCATTGCACGAGAGTCATTACCGTGATTACCAGCGGAGGTTAGAATACCATTACCTATCATGCTGATTAAAAGCCCGTGTTATCATTGATTATACAAGTCATACTTTGAACATGATTTTAAAGGCTTCATTTTAAATCCAATGTTTAAAGTAACCACCCCGGGGTAACCACTTATCCAGGAATACTATAATATCTATTTTCTCTTCATTTAAAAAAACAAACCCTAGAGCAGAAATTACAATTAACATGAATTCAAAGTACTGTATTTATTTAAAAGGTCTAAAAATCAATAATTCTTTTTCAAAAGTGCCAATGCTTTTTTGTCATGTCCATTTTCTGAATGTCATTCGCTCCAATATTAAACACCCAAGAGAAATATCAGGCGAATGAATGACATGTTTTTGCACTGGCACGGTAAACAAATCAAATAAATGAGCTTTAGTAGGTTTATTAAATGCATTTTCATTGATAAATAAACATTGACGTAACCTGTCAACTTAGTGTGATGCAATTCCTAACAAAAGATCCCAAAAGCTGGAAATTATAGTCAAAACAAACTTCTTTTTATCAAACTAAAGCTACTCCGTAGAGCAATTTCAATAAACACACAACAACCATTAAGCGCTAAAACGTCCTTAGAAATACATGTATCATCAATAAAAAGATGACATGCATTGAGAAACATCTCATTCTGGATTTGTCGGTGCCTTTAACTCTGCAGGACCATGTAAGACATACAAAAGTGAATAGGACATCATCTCGACTTCAAGTCGCCATCATCTTCTCTTCTATTGAGACTGGGTATTAGGTACAACATTTCATCGTGCATCTGTGAATTAAAAGTTCACCCTTTCTCTTGTCTATCGTATATGTTGGAGCGATTTTTAAATTATGACAATGTATTCATAGGCACGCCATGCAATGATTCACGTATTGATTATACATTTTCATGCTTACAAGTTAAATTGAAAACAGTTTTAATAAAAAGTGTTTTCATCATTACACCTTAACCACTCACAACATAGTTTACTTAATATTTGATTATACATTTGTAAATAATCAAAGTCCACCAACTTGATAGAGGAAAAATAATTCATCGAAAGAACAATGTTGTAAGATGAAAGCAGTATAATTTCTTCAACAATACATGATTTATTTACCATGGCAATAATTTCCGATGCCAATCGCAGTCGAGATCATTTTAAAGATGTTGACATATATTCTTATTTCATTGGAAAACAGTTAATAACCGAAGAGGTGTTAGAATACCATTATGAGCTAAGCTTATTTGAACCACGTGTTATGCAAGCCACGTGTTGTGAAGAATAGTAATAATAGTATGTTAATCTTTATTTTTAACTACTAGATAACTTTACCCCACCCCAAGCCCACCTAAGCTATTTTCTACTAAGGAGGAGGTGTTACTACGACTTGATATGTTATATCAATGTACTTATGAGCCGTATTCTTATCCCTTCCCCCTTTTTTCTACACAAAGCAGTGTTATCGTTTCTATTTGGCTGTATATTATCTCAAATACAGATTCTGTTGATTGTTAACATCTATTCTATTTCGATATGGTAATGTCCTTTTTTAGATAATGTTTGAATGTTTTAGTTTTAATGACTGATATCTTGATTACGAAACCCTGAACTAAAAAACACCAACAAAATAAAGGTGGTTTTGTCAGAATTTGTGCCACCAAATAGCTCTTTATCTTTATAGACTAATTAATATCTAGGAATTATAATAACAGTAATGGTCAATTGTAAAATTGTAAAAAGGCACAAATAAAAAGAAAATGAACAAGGGTTTTTAGAACGATGCACATAATAATGTGTTAATGTCTTGATACTTTTAATTTCCACTGATGTCACAAACTTGATTAATGTTTTTATATAAAAAAAGTTTTGTAATCGAACAAAATGTGGATTAAATTAGCGTATGCCTATGTTCATATACAAAAGTCTACATTAAGGGTGAATTTAGCTCCTGAAAAACCACAGCTGATCAAATTATTGTGGGTTCATATACAAAAGTGAACATCATTGATGATCCGAGCTCCTGAAAAAAACTTTCACTAAATTTATTGGTTCAAGGATACGCAATATCTCCTTAGACTAATTCAGCATCATGTCCACATACAGATTGTATTCAGTAGTAAAACATAACCAACACATCACGTATTTGAATTTACACTTCCTTGTAGCAAGGGCATCAGTAAAACAAAATAAAAAGTGACTTTGAAAAGCGTTTATTTATTTGCATCAAGTAAATATCCATTTTACTTGAATTCTGAGCATAATGATTATAATGACAAATACGTGTTGCGGTGCTGAGCAACTTTATGAATTTTAGTACAACTATTTCCTAACACCTATAATATGTTGAATTTGTGATTATTATGTGCATAATTGTGTAAGTTACAACAAACCCTGGATAAAATACTCAAAACAAAATGTATGCTCATTTTTATTATATCTATTACAAGGAAGTGTTTTCTTCTTTATAGATCATGTTGATTCAAGGTTTCCGGTACTGTCATTATGGTACTTTGTTTATTTATTATTGCACTCAAAACCCCACAATGACTTCTTGTGGTTATTTTACAAAATTCAACCCTTTGAAATTGTTATTCATTCAAATTATTAGTAATTTCAGTTGTTATTATAGCCAACTTACAAGTTTCCTGGAAGTTTTGAATATAATTGCTCTCCTGTAGAAACAGCAACGATAAAATGATACCAGGACATTCTGCCCTTAAATATCAGGTTACCCTTTTTCAAGATATATTCCAATGATATTCCATCCAGTACTCATAGTTGTACCTGTACAACTTTTCCTCAATATGTTCAGAAGTAGGTGAAGAAAAGTCAATGAATAATAGCAGAGTCTTAAAAAGGTATAGGAAGAATGGAACTGCGTATATCAAGTTTAATTCCGTAAAAATCAAGGGTGTTTTTAAGAGAGTAGGTCATTGCATTGTACTCTATAATCAATCTTTTTTTGTTTTAGTTTTCAGTTTTAGTATGGGTTATTAGGACACTTTGGGAAATATACTTATGTTATGTTGATGCCTGTCGTCTTTCATACATCTGTATAATTGTAAGTATGATTCAATTTTATTGAACTACTGCAAAAGACGCTCAGACAAATTAAATACATGTATAATCAACAAGATAAAGATCGATGCAATAGCTTCTTGTAGCTACCGGATTTTTTATTTATTTATTTATTTGTATTCGATCAAATCGCTACTTCATAAAAAGAGCATAACAACGATTGTCCATCTGCTATATTCTCCCCTGTGAAATACGTTTCACCTCATGCATATCCAGGGTGTTTTAGCTGTTAGTACTAAGTACTACTTAGTGTAATTGTAGGTCAGTATATAGTTGTCAAGAATAACAATGAAGTATCATACCCTTGAGGCTGCAGTGAACATAAAGAACGTGGTCAAGAATATGTAAAGGATATTGACTAGATATTCTTAGAATTCAAAATGAATTGATCTTATTTTCTTTCTATTGTGAAATGTTATTCAGTAATAGCCTCGAATTGTAGAATTTGTGGTGAATTTGGAAAAGGCTTGGTCATGTTTATCTTAATAATTATATAGATGTATGAAAGGTCTATTTCCCAAAGTGTCCTAATAACCCATAGTAATATGGTATAGTCGTCTTATTAAATTATTTTATATAAAGATGCATATAATTGCACATTACCTTTTACACTATTGAAAACAGACATTCAGCTTGCGATGTCACACTAGCCCGTAATAATTTTGCGATATTTCAAAAGTTAACCTTTTTAATTTGGTTTTAGTAGGTTTTAAATAGTGACCAAAAAAATGCTTTTGTTTTCTAGTTGGGGGGGGGGGGGCATTTCTTTCAGGAGTTCTTTGGGAACTGTTGGTATATTGTCATATTTGGAAGGTGCACCGGCTACGGGCCTGATCCTACACACAACTAATATTATCATAAGTACAATAAATATGGTACATATAGGAAGGTTTATCAATCAAATAAGGAAACCAAAAAAATATAGAGAGTATAGAGTACGAGTTTATGAAAATTTCTGAAGGTTTATTGTTACTTATCTTCTTTATCTTATTAACATTAGGTTGTCAGGTCGTATTTTCCCAGATTTTGTCTCCTTCAAGCACTACTTTGATACTCATGAGATTGACTATACCGAATTGACAAAATAGGCTATTTTAATTCTAAGAAATAAGTAAGAGAAGAAGGTTGGAGGTTTGTAACGTGATTGTTCAAGGCTACTTGAGTTACGCCAATGATAAAATCCAATGTACAATACGAGATTTACTTAGAATTGATAGTTTCGAATCAAAAGCTTTGCTAGATAAATTAAACATGAATTCAAATAGCTACAAAAGCATACATTGTATGATTCATACACATACATCTCAATATCATTATAATATTCGTTCCATAAAAAAAAATCACCTATATTCCTTAAAAGTTATAATAATTTTATATCAATTTTTGCTGTAAAATGAAATTAGAATTATAATTTACTCACCTCGTGATGTTAGATCAAGAGCAAAAGTCGAATTTTAAAAAACTTATAAATTTCAGACATGTGTCTTCAACATTGAAACATTGAAACGATGCGTTATGTTGTAGCAAATGACATGAATTATGGCAAAATTAGACAACAATGTGCCGTATCAGGTAAAGAATTATATTACAAGAATTCGTATCATATATGACTAATGACACAAAAAACTCTACGTTCTTATAGACCAATATAAATGACATTGCATTTTAAACATTTATTTTATTCTATCAAACAAGATGATGATAAATTGATTATTAAGTATTAAGTCCAATTTTAAAAATCTATTCAATTTAGATATGTGTCTTCAACATGTTTGTAATGATACTTTATGTTGTAGCAAATGACAGGTATTGTGGTACAATTATACAATAATTTACCATATTAGATACAAGATTGTATTATAAGAATTTGCATCATATATATGACTAATCACCAAATAACTCTACGTTATTATAGAACAGTCTAAATGACATTGCTTTAAAAAAAAATATTCTGTCAAACAAGATGATGATAAATTGAATAAGTTGAACAAGACTTACCAAGGTGATGTGAATATTTTTTATGGTATTTAACCGAAGTAAATTCACCAGCAAAAGTATCATAACTTTCAGTATTTTGGATTACAAACTATTAGAAAGAAACGGAAACAGTCCTTTACAATAGAATTTTACAGTGTTTTAAAAATTTAGAGCTGTACGTGCAAGGCATAGTTTAAATTGATAAAATAAGAGTTTGGGTATTTGATGCTATGAAATGATGTCCTTATTACTATTAGTTTTTATACAAACTTGAATATCTTAATAGCTGTAAACAGCAAACAACCAATTGTATTTCAAGATTTAAACGCAATCTTATATCATTAATTATATATAGTTTTCCCGAACTCGTGAATAGCATGTAAAATGATATTGAAACAAGGAACAATTATTTGCAAATAATAAAAACCACTTTACTTATATTTTGTACATAAACTATTTATGGAAAATATGAGCTAAGTGACTTTAATTTATTAGAGTTAAAATGGATTGCAGTATAACTATTCCCCCTGATACCTATATGTTGAATTTGTGATTACTTATGTGCATATTCACAAAATTTATGTTCATTTTTTTATTATATATCTTCTTCGGGGATTATGTTTGCATGTATCATTTCAAAGGTTATAAGTAACGTTAAGATTTAAAACGAAATAAGCTACCGGTACTTTAAGCGTATATTATTATTGACTCACAACCACACAGAGTTATTGTGTCTTTTAAGAAAAAATACAATTATATCATTAAAAAGATAATCAGTTGAACAATTAGAAAATTATCGCCATTGAAATGATAAGCGGCATATACAATGAATTTTAAAACGTTGCCAGTTTAATATTGATATTATACACAGGTACGTCATTAGATATGATAAGTGGCAACATGAGTAGAAGCGGAAATGTTAACCCCCTTACTACTGATCAATTTTAATAGCAAGGACTACTAAGGGCTGGTTACATGTTACAACCTTATGTGATTTTGAAACTGACATGTTTAAAGTTGAGTTGCTTGACAAGATACATTTGGTACCAAAATAATTCTAAAAAATACTCAATATTGATTTTTAAAATTGGTGACCTTTTGGAAAACAAGTACATTAAAAACACACACACTATGACCCCGAAGACAATCGCAGTCAAGCGCATTTTCTTATGTACATTTTACACAGGTTGCCGCATCCTACTCCATTGCACGAGAGTCATTACCGTGATTACCAGCGGAGGTGTTAGAATACCATTACCCATCATGCTGATTAAAAGCCCGTGTTATCATTGATTATGCAAGTCATACTTTGAACATGATTTTAAAGGCTTCATTTTAAATCCAATGTTTAAAGTAACCACCCCGGGGTAACCACTAATCCAGGAATACTTTAATATGTATTTTCTCCTCATTAAAAAAACAAACCCTAGAGCAGAAATTACAATTAACATGAATTCAAAGTACTGTATTTATTTAAAAGGTCTAAAAATCAATAATTTTTTTTCAAAAGTGCCAATGCTTTTAGTCATGTCCATTTTCTGAATGTCATTCGCTCCAATATTAAACACCTAAGAGAAATATCAGGCGAATGAATGACATGTTTTTGCACTGTCACGGTAAACAAATCAAATAAATGAGCCTTAGTAGGTTTATTCAACACATTTTCATTGATAAATAATCATTGACGTAACCTTACAACTTAGCGTGATGCAATTCCTAACAAAATATCCCAAAAGCTGGAAATTATAGTCAAAACAAACTTCTTTTTCTCAAACTAAAGCTACTCCGTAGAGCATTTTCAATAAACACACAACAACCATTAAGCGCCAAAGTGTCCTTAGAAAGCATCGTCAATAAAAAGATGACAGGCATTGAGAAACATCTCATTCTAGATGTGTTGGTGCCTTTAACTCTGCAGGACCATGCTAGACATACAAAAGTGAATAGGACATCATCTCGACTTCAAGTCGCCATCATCTTCTCTTCTATTGAGACTGGGTAATGGTACAACATTTCATCGTGCATCTGTGAATTAAAAGTTCACCCTTTCTCTTATCTATCGTATATGTAGGAGCGATTTTTAAATTATGACAATGTATTCACAGGCACGCCATGCAATGATTCACGTATTGATTATACATTTTCATGCTTACAAGTTAAATTGAAAACAGTTTGGAAAAAAAAGTGTTTTCATCATTACACCTTAACCATTCACAACATAGTTTTAATAATATTAGATTCTATCTATCTATCTATCTAGGCTGAAGTTCATCCACGTGTTGAATGAAGCCCTCCTCATAACACTTCCATTCCTGTCTGTTTCTTGCTATCCTTGTCCATGTATTAGTTCCCATGTATGTTACTAGATCATCTCGCCACCTTCTTTTCTGCCGTCCTCTCTTCCTCTTTCCTTCCCTTGGTTGCCATTCAGTTAGTCTGTGTGTCCATCTATTATCTTGGAATCGTGCTACATGCCCAGCCCATCTCCATTTTGACTGTTTCACTTTCTCCATTATATCTGTAACCCCGGTCTTTTTTCTGATGATTTTATGATTTACCCTGTCTCGAAGTGATAAATTTATCATCTTCCTTTCCATTGCTCTCTGAGTAGTTATAAGTTTCTGTTCAAGCTCCTTTGTTAAAGACCACGTCTCTGAGCCATATGTCATAGTCGATAGAACACATTGGTTGAACAGTCTGTTTCTCAGTGACATTGGTATAGTTTGGTCGATCAGCATGTGCTTGTGTTTACCAAAATTCATCCATCCTGATTTTATTCTTAACAGAACTTTCTCCTTCGTGGTGTCTTCCATTTTCAGTGTTTGGCCTAGGTATTTGTATTCCTTCACCTGTTCACTCTTCCTAGTTTCCGGCCCTCTATTTCAATTTCTTCTTATGTGTCGAAGTTGGTCATGTGCTTTGTTTTATCTTTATGCATAGTTAGTCCTATTGATTTACTCTCTTTATTTAGACTTGAGAGCTGACTTTCCATATCGGCAATAGATGTTGATATCAAGGCCACATCATCAGCAAAACGTAGGTCTGTGAGCATCTCTCCATCAATAACTACACCTCCATTCAGCTGAGCCTTTTTGAATACCTCTTCTATGGTGGTTGTGAATATCTTCGGGGATAGAGTGTCACCTTGTCTGACCCCCCTTTGTATATGAACTTCCCTTGATATGTCAGTATCAATGTGAATTCTGGCTATTGCATCAGTGTATATGTCTTCCAGGATTCTGACAGCCTTCATCGACATTTACATTTCGTAGTGCTGCAAACATATCCGAATGCTCAATGGAATCAAATGCCTTTTGGTAATCCACAAAACCAAGACAGAGTTGAAGTTGGTATTCCCCTGACTTTTCAATTAGCTGATTTATTGCTTGTAGGTGATCTGTTGTAGAAAATCCTGCTCTAAAACCTACCTGTTCCCTAGGTTGGTTACTATCTAGGACATCTTTGATTCGGTTCTGAATTATTTTGGTGAAGATCTTATACAGATGAGACAAAAGACTAATGGGACGGTAGTTTTTGACATCTGCTTTGTCCCCTTTCATAAACAAAAGAATGATTTTCGCTTCTTTCCAAGCCTTAGGTATCTTCTGTAAAATCAAGATCTGGTTGAAAAGCTTGACTAATTGCTGAATCACCTCCTCTCCACCTTGCTTGATGATATCACTTGTAAGTTCGTCATTTCCTGGTGCTGTATTGTCCTTCATGTCATTTAATGCTACCTCCACTTCTCTCTTTAATATTGGTGGTATGTCTGTATTCCTTGGTGGGATGATTTTATGTTCTGACTGTTGAGTTGATGAGTTGTATAGATCTTGATAAAAATCTGCACAGATATCCAGTAGTTCCGATCTTTTTGAAGTAATTGTTCCATCTGTTTTCCTTAGTTTACTCATTCTGGACTTCTTGCATTGTTTCTCTTGAATTGTTTTTGGCCCCCTTCCACTTTCCAATGTTTCCAAGATGAGTTTAGCAGTTCTCCGCCGTTTCCTTTGTCTGCGTTTCTTTTTTACTGTTTTCACTACTTCAGCATATTCAACTTTTTCGTTGGCAGACATTGTCTCTTTTAATCTTAGTTCCTTCCTTCTTTGATCTAATTCCTCTATTTCCTTATCCTCCTCAGATCTCTGAACCTTGATTTTTTCTGCTGGAGCTACAGCTCTGGCCTCTTCTAACATTATGGTTGTCACCATGTTACATTGTTCATCAATATCAAACTCTTCCAACTCCAAA
>JXSR01S000038.1:4191-19744 GCA_000969725.1 Ophiothrix spiculata
CAAAATAAGAAATATGGAATATTGTGTGATAAAATTGGTTGAAATTTATCTTATTTCGCTCGCTGACTTTATTTTGTATTTCACTTACTGTGTACAGTAAATTTGTCAACTCGAAAATGTTTTTTTGTTAATGATGCATTTTTGTACACACTTTTGAAACACAGATCTTAATGTTCAAAATGTTCAAAACATGTACCTGATACTTCACAACTACTTCATAACGTGTTGAATATTAATGATATTCAAATTCAAATTACAGATAATGTTATTCTTGATAAAATGCAGGATAATCAGATATGGCTCGTGCATAAATGACTGTAATTTTTAGACTTCAATCATCTGTTCCTTAAAACACCCCTTTTAGATTTTGATCAACTACGCTAACATAATGATTGGAATTGAAGATACACATTAGATAATCATGAAACATGTTAAGAACGAGCTTCCTGCTTGGAGAAGAGAAGCACACTAATCGCTGCAATCAACATCATGATCTGGAATAGAATTCAACGAATTTTGAAAGGAATGAACGTTAATCGGTGCAATGTATTCAGGAATTACTGGAACTGTGACCCGGTGATTGTTGACACAGTTTATCTCCGGGAATCTTAACAATGTCTTTTTTTTACATTTGTGACCTATATGACGAACACGCCGTAAAAGCGACCAACTTCTTTTTACGCTACAGATGAAAACACATAGTGGGACACAAGTTAAAAAATCAATGCGTCCGGCAGAAGCGTGTGTTTTATTTCGGTTAGTTTGTTTTCCAAATTAAAAAAAAAGAAAGAAATAGGCAGATGGAATTTGAAATTTGTAGAATGTGATCATCTCAACATAAAAATACTTTTGAATGTTCTCCGATATTCATAGATTATATTGAAAAAATTGAATTTCAAGTTAAAGTACGATAATTCATATACTGTGATTTCCGTTACTGTACGTGAATTCTCGTACCATATTTAGAGTATGTGAATTACGAGCTTTCTAGAACTGAAATGTAGTACATGTATATGAAATAACAAAACATTGTACATACTCCCATTAATGACGTATCTTGAACAAAATCTGAGATTAACATACACGCTTTTCTTGGGAGATTTATTTCAAAAATGAACCCGTTTCCATGTTTATTGGATTATTGTCAATTTCTCTCCTGCTTTGATTCCATTAATGAGGGGTTATTTTGATGTTCCATGTTTAATTCAAGCCCGTTGAATTTAGTTATACCTTATCTATCTATTTTAACTTTTTTTGCACTAAGTCTCAAAGAGAAGTTATTCAACGAACAAAGTCTGGGACAAAATCAGCCCATAATGTGTTATTTTCATCTTCTTGGAAGGAGTGGACAGTAACAATGTAATCTTTCCTTTCATTTCTTAGGAGTCTGTCTTATGTGTTGGTTCCGGGAACCTTGAGCAGGTATGTGTTGCTCATTCTGCACATGTGACGAGACCCAGAAAGCTATGATTCAGTGATACCAGCAAGAATTCTGAATTCTGAAAAAGACATCATCATTATGTATTTTATTTCCAAACTGGTGGTTAACCCATTTCTGTAAAACCACACTTCATAGGCTACCAACTTTCTCAGAGCTCTTCAGGTCAGCACCTTCTGATACCATAGTTCTCGACCATATAGTAACACTTGGTAGGCCTAGACAAGTGCGTTGGCTATCGAAGAAAACAACAATAGCTACTTTTAAATTCACTGCTATAGGTCGATGGAATACATTGCATTCTAGTACGATATTTTGAGAATGTAACTCATTTTGCGTATGAAACGTTTTCAAACGCTGGTGACGACATATAACTTGTTTGTTTGTTCGTTTGCTTGTTTTGTCTATTTGATTTTGTGTGTAACATTATAACTGTTAATTAAATCTATGCAGAAGAACACGTTTCAAAATCGAGCTAAATGTCCTGTTTCACGTTGTCCCTTGCTGTATATAAACACTGTCAAACCTACTAAATTGCATGTAAACTAGTTTTTCGTCGCATTTGATAAACTCCTTTTTGGAGCGTGCTGTCTACAAATGTTATTTATTCAGCCAGAAAAAAAAAACCTCTATTCAAAGCCCGTATGACATATTATCTGACCATATTAATGTGAATATAGGTTAGGTTATTAATTAGTGAAGTAAAATAAATATTCCTGTATAGTTTTTCATTATTGTACTTAATCTATAGGGGAATATATGTCTTTACAGGGCGGACCGTTTTTGTAACAAATGCTGCTTATAGCCGGTACGAGCTGGTATATTGATACTGTTAAAATATAATGTTTGAAACAACAAACATTCTGATTCGTGGACGATTCGGTGAAAAGAAATCAGCATTTGATAATGATATATGATCAATATATGACATAAATATTTCATGATCACAGTAAACGGTAATAAAAGTATTAAAATTAAAGGGTGACGTTTTATTTAAACGAAATATATGTTCACAATTCGAAGAATTTTAATTACAAATTTTACCAAGTTGCAAACATTTGTACATTTTTATTATTAATATTTTGACCCATGTTATAGTCTTTAATAAGTTGCAATATATTACACACTAGATATTCATACATTTGAAATTTTGAACTGACCCAATTATATTGCAAACACTTTCAATTTCATATAGTTCCTTTTTACGCTCTTCCGTAGGTATTTTCGATAAAATGTGGCTTCAACCTTAACACACAGGTTCCTACAGTATCACCCTGGGACATAAGCACTGATACTCGAACAGGAAATGTAAATAGTCGAATAAAAAGCTTTTGAACAAAACCATCAATCAAACTGTTTACACTGCAGTCGTTTCTTACAGATGCTTAGCAATGGCAGATCCCTTGTGGACCATCTGGGTGATGGTCAAAATTAGCTGCTTCTAAGAGACGACATGCTTATTATTAACAACTAAAACTATTAGTACTAGCACCTGTATTTGTAGATAGAAATTCAATCAAAAGCAAAATTGATATTCAGTATCGTACGTTTCGGCCTTATATATCGCTCAGTTACTTACAATATAGAAAATCCATGTTTGCTAATGGCATGCAGTCACTCCCTTTAGACCATTGCTCAGACTTTCATCCGATCTAGTTTTCAATAATTATATCAGTTTATTAATCATATTAGCAGTGTTTTGGAAGCGAGCCTATAATCGACCTCATTAAGCGGATTCTAAAATCGAGAAAAAAAAATGGTCACGAGATTTTGGGTTTTTTTGACGTGACCTACAGAAAAGGCTGACTTTGAACCCTTATTATCTGAAAAGGGTGAGAGCAAATGCGAATTGGGAACATGGGTATGAAAATTTTGAGTTTTTCCGATAAAATGTATGGTTTTTTTCCTACTGTTGATAAAACAGAAGCCTTATATGGTATTTTCTATGAAAAACAACAATTTCAAGCCTTTTGAATTTTAACCCTTACATTCATTTTGTTTTAGAATACAAATGTCGTAAGTTTGATCGATTCTGCTAGTAATCGTATAATGAAAACTCAGATCATGTAAGACTTTAAAAATGAATAAATAACAAGAGGAAATAAATACGTTGATATGATGTACGAAATGTACCTAATTATAGGCTCTTCATACTCCGTACGATTTGTATTGCGAGAACTAGGCATCACGATTTCGATAACAATCACTTTTTGTCACGACGGTCATCTGATGAGCAACGTGCATAGAACTCATGTCAGAGCTTGTGCTTTGAATGGCCTCGGCCCTCGCTTTGCATTTCATGTGAAACGTAATGAATGTGACATGTGTTTTTCTGACTGAAAAGTAACCTTTTTGGTTCTTTTATATAGATTGTGTCAAAAGTTTGAGAGTTTCTTTTGTGACAGTGAATACTTGAAGAAAAATCAACACGCCACGGAAAAAAATAGAAATTTACAAAATGACGGGATATTAACCAACGGTCTCCAGATTTGAGTCTGATGTTTATATCATTGACCCACGGAACTGACTTAGTACCTAACGGACATTTACAAAATATATCCAAAAGATTTATTTTGTAAATCTTTTGGATATATTGACAAAAAAATTCGACCCTACCAACTTTAGGGGCTACAGTGTCCGGTCTAAAAAATTCGACCCTACCACCTTCAGGGGCTACAGTGTCCGGTCTTAGGTCGGAAGTCAGGGAGGTGTAACTCAATGATTTTAAAAATGTACTTTTTAGTCATTTATATAGCAGATATTCATTTCAAACTTGGTACTTAGGTAAAACTAATGATTTTTTTAGGGGGGAAGACGCATGAAAATCGGATATATATGAATTGAGGGGGTTTGTCATGATGATGTAGATAAACACGTCAGTCTGCAAAGTACGATATGAGTCAGCAACACAAATTTACTTAAGGGTCAAAAAGATAATATATTTATAAACTCTGCAGCAAAAAAGGACTTCCACCTACTCTTATTACGCCTTTAGACATAACACAACACAATCCAATTCATCCAAATCAAGATACGTTAATCCAAGCTACTTTCATCTTACATATTTGAAGATAGTTGTAGGTAAAAAACAGCGCGACAAGGGAATACCTTCCCCAATAGAGAGTGGACAGAAAGTCACATTATTTGACACTCTTTGCCTGCGTCGAGGCTTTATATGCTCACCCCAGCGCTGCTGTGATTAATACGAAACTGGGTAAATTAAAGTGTCAAATATCTGTTCTTTTACTAGAAGAATTATAAAAATCTCAAATTCTGTCTTAAATATCCGGGGCAGTACGACAAGCAATCAATGGGTGACAAGGAAACACAGTGTCAGTTTCAAGCCGTTGGGTGATAGAAACGCATTAAGTTTCTTCCCAACTTACATTGCGTTATTAGATCACGTGGTATATTTTTACAGCGCATGACTAATACAAATAATAGCAACTGTATGCTACGTAGAGTGACTCGTCTGCCCTAAACAAAATATTTAAAAAAACTGTGCAAAATAGCGGCGGTGATATACGGAGACCCTATCATTGCAATCCGCAATTTATATTTTAGTGAGATGCGAGCTATACAGTCTACCCTTAGGCGTGTAGGATGAGACGACAAAAACAAGTTGTTGTTACACTGAAAAAAATATCGTTATATATATTATAGTTTCATAGTTTCACCCTTTATGACAACATATCAAGTAGGAGTGGGAGTGTATACATATCGATTAAACCCAAAACCTTGCATTTGTCTTGTCTTAATGATCCTGAAAGTCAACTAGTAAATTCATCTCAAAGGTCTGACAATGATGTGAAGTAAACAAGCACAACATTTTATGGTCTAGTTTCAAATATCTTGAAAAAATGGATTGAATACCACATAACATTATCAAGTGTTTTTGTGAAAGGAAATAGGTTGAATCCATTTCATTTTTTTAAGGAATTAATATACGTTACCAAGCAATGACTATAATTTGTGTACAGCAATGGAATTACAAAGTTTTAATCAACATTTGTCAAACCGAAATTATGTCTTACCATTTCAACTTTCGTAATGGTAACAAAGTCATTGGAATTTATATTCGGCTGAAATTCATTGAAATCAAACATGTTTAGTCAGTCTTGGCAAAAATTAAAAAAGTATGACAATTCCTCAGTTGTTGAGCAGTATCGGACTGTTCAAACAAAATTGAAAATACAATTTTTTGTATGATGAACAAAATGAAGTTCTGGATTAACAGGACAAGTCACTAATATTAACGACACATTTTCCACCGATTTAACACACACACACACAGCATTTCTTTATCACATATAATACAGTCCAAAAATATTACTTCCGAAATTATTTCAAACTCATACATTCTTTACCTGTGCAGCCAATCAAACCTTGTTTACAACTAGTCATTGGCATTCCCTTGTGAGAATAATGTACAACAATCATTTCAAGTTGAGTTCAACAAAGACGGTTTATTACCCTCGGGTTTACTAATTAAGTTTCACTCTTGCTGCTCTATTTTACATGGGCAATTCCATAGGAACAACAATCAAGGGCAAAAAATGAATTTTGATTAAAAGTTAGCTACGTTTTCATTATCCCCGTGGCCTTGGAATCAGCCCAGTATTCATGAGGTTCGTTATTCTTAAGGTTCGTTTCTCATAAAATGCGTGCACGTTCGTTATTCATAATTTTAAGGCTACAGTCCCTTTTCCGTCTCGCTTGGCTGAACGTCATGTTTACTGCAAGTGTTTGCCCTACTTACACATGTCAGAATACCCGAATTATTGGCGTACACAATGGGTGCCATAATTCTGATCTGAGAACCACCGCACTAGTCCGAATCTGAAACCACTGCGCTAGTCCGACAAAATGTATTGCGTATATTTCAAGCAGGAATCCACTGCGTTAGTCCAACACAAATGTCGGACTGGCGTAGTGTTTTTCAGATCCTGACTAGCGCCGTGTATCTCCTTTTTGGATTAGTGCCGTGTCGGAATAGCCGCGTGTCGGACTAAGAACGTGTACCCGGTCACACTGGGGATACATTGGTGTCAGGTCAGGGGGATTGTGGTTTGCGAAAACCTTTTTTTTTATCATGTTAGGAGGGATCATAAATGTTTGTTAACATTAGTAATAATAACATGATGTAGAATCTTCTAGTCTTAAAAATATACTATCCAAAAAACAAAACAAAGAAAGAGTGCTATAATCGTGCAATAGGACAAATATTTTTATTCAATAAAATATGACGTGTTAACAGTAGAACGCGGCATCTGTCACCCCATAAACATTCACCTTTCGTATCCAGATGCAAAGGACTATTTGCGCTTTAAAAGTCCGGCTAAGCAAGGTGATTGTCCACGTCTGGACCGATGCTGCGCGAGTGCGTCGTGATCAAGCTCTACGTTCTGGTCACGCACTGTAATAACTTAAATACAACGCAATGCGCACTTACATTTTCCCGCCAAATTGTACAAACATGGCGTTTGATTGGCTTGATAGCCGCATTCTCAGTCGCCGCCAGACATAGTACGATTTGTACAGCATCTAATCAGGGAAATCTTTATTTATTTATATGACTAAAATTGTGTTATTTTCAATTCTGTTCCAAATTTGTAAACTTCAGATTTAATCAACTACATGTATAACACTATAAAAAAAATATTAAACACTATAAAAAAAATATGCATGTGCATTGTTGTAAATTTCTGAGTCGCTTTCAAACCAGTTTCAACCTGTTTTCGCTTTTGAAAAACCGGTATTTTTTTTCACACGAAAGGAAATAGTATAAATAAAGGATTTTTTACTCGACACAATTCAGAGGTAACACGTCAGAAATAATTCAAGAAACATGAAATATTCTATTTTCACGTTGCTTCCGGTTAAATTCTCCAGTCGTTCTTATCCACACATTTATATTTTTCAACGATTGATGTCATTAGAACTATTTGGGCAGGTCTGCAGTCGTGGGCTTGCGTGAAGTCTTGAGGAAAAGTAACTTCTAGTTAATTAATCAAATTGTACTGATTGACTTGTCTACACTCTTAAAAAGGAAGGATCAAATTTGATCCCATAAAGTATCAAATATGAGCTTACCCTTTTTGGGATCAATTTTGATCCAAATTCTCCTCAAATTTGATCCTTTTTGAATCAAAAAGAAGTGTATTTGATCCGAAAAGGATCAACTTTGAGGAGAATTTTGGATCAAAATTGATCCCAAAAAGGGTAAGCTCATATTTGATACTTTATGGGATCAATTTGATCCTTTCTTTTTAAGAGTGTATGATTAAATCACAAGTGCACACGTATCATGAGTATTTGTAATGTGTGAGTCGGTGGAGAAATAATGTGAGATGAATCATTTGAAGTAAAAAAAAATCTCTTATTTTTCATTTGAGTGTCGTTGTGGAATTGCCCATATTTCCTGAGGAGCTAGAGCATGGCAAGTTATCATGGGATGATAATCCGTCTTGCTGTAAACAGCTTTGAGTTGCAATTCGAGTGAAAATACTTCAATGTACTTGTAAAAAACGGTTTCTTAACATTTAAGAAAAGAACTATTAATATCAACAAAGTAAGAAATATGAAATATTGTGTGATAAATTGGTTGAAATTTATCTCATTTCACTCGCAAACTTTTACAATTAATGTGTACAGTTACTTCGTCAACTGTTTTTTGTACACACTTTTAAAACACAGGTCTAAATGTTTAAAATGTTCAAAACATGTACCTGATACTTCACAACTACTTCATAACATGTTGAATTTTATAACTTTCAAATTCAAATTACAGATAATATTATTCATGATAAAATGCAGGATAATCAGATATGGCTCCTGCATAAATTTGTCTAATTTTCAGATTTCAATCATCTCTTCCTTAAAACACCCCTTTTATGTTATTTTGATTTTGATCAGCTACGCTAGCGTAATGATTGAAACACATTAGATAATCATGAATCATGTTAAAAAAAGAGCTTCCTGCTTAGCGACGAGAAGCACACTCAAGAGCTTACTAATCGCTGTCATCAACATCATTATCTGGAATAGAATTCAACGAATTTTGAAAGGAATACATGTTAATCGGTGCAATGTATTCACGAATTACTGGAGCTGTGACCCGGTGCATGTTGACACAGTTTATCTCACGGAATCTTAACAATGTCTCTTTTTTTTACATTTGTGACCTATGTGACGAACAAGCCGTAAAATTGAAAACACTTCTATTAACGCTACAGAAGTTAAAAATCAATGGGTCGGCAGAAGCTCCGGCAAAAACCCCGGCAAAGGCCCTGGCAGAAGCGTGTGTTTTATTTTGGTTATTTTGTTTTCCAAATTAAAGAAAAAAAAAGAAATAGGCAGATGGAATTTGAAATTTGTAGAATATGATCAACTCAACCAAAAAATGCTTTTAAATATTCTCCGATAATCATAGATTGCTAAAGAAATTTAATTTAAAGTTACAGTACGAGAATTCATATACTGTATAGTACGTGATTTCCGTTACTGTAGGGGAATTCACCTACCATATTAGAGTGCGTGAATTACGAGCTTTCAGAACTGAAATGTAGTACGAGTATATGAAATAACAAAATGTTGTACATACTTTCATACGTCATATCAATGACGTATCTTGCACAAATCTGAGATTTACATACACGCTTTGTACTCTATGTGGAGATATATTTCAGAAATGCACCTTTTTCCACGTTGATTGGATTGTTGTATATTTCCCTCCTGCCTTGATTCCATTAATGAGGGGTTATTTTGATTATCAGTTTTTAATTCAAGCCCGTTGAATTTAGTCATACCTTTAATATCTATCTATTTTAACTTTTCTGCACTAGGTCTCAAATGAGGGTTATTCAACGAACAAAATCCGGGACAAAATCAGCCCATAATGTTTTATTTTCATCTTCTTGGAGAGAGTGACCAGTAACAATGCCTTTCTTAGCAGTCTGCCTTGTGTGTTGGTTCCGGGAACCTTGAATAGGTATGTTTTCCTCATTCTGCACACGTGACGAGACCCGGAAAGCTGTGATTCAGTGATACTAGCAAGAACTCTGTTCGATCTAGTTTGAAAGACAACAATTCTGAAAAGGACACCTTCATTACGTATTTTATTTCCAAACTGATGGTCAACCCATTTCTGTAAAACCACACTTCATAGACTACCAACTTCATCTGAGCTCTTCATGCCAGGATATTCTGATACCATAGTTCTTAACCATAGAGTAGCACTGGGTAGACAGGTGCGTTGACTGTCGAAGAAAACAATAATAGCTACTTTTAATTTTACTGCTGTAGGTCGATGGAATACATTGCATGATTCTAGTACGGAATTTTGAGAATGTAACTCATTTTGCGAATGAAACGTTTTAAAACGCTGGTGACGACATAACTTGTTTGTTTGTTCATTTTTTTGCTTTGTCTATTTTTTTTGTGTGTGTAACATTATAACTGTTAACTAAATCAATGCAGAAGTACACGTTTCAAAATCGAGTCAAATGTCCTATTTCACTTTGTCACTTGCTGTAAATAAACTCTGTAAAATCTACTAAATTGCATGTAAACAAGTTTTTCGTCGCATTTGATAAACTACTTTTGGGAGCGAGCTGTCTACAAATGTTATTTATTTAGCAGGAAATAGAAACCCTTTATTTAAAGCCCGTATGACACATCATCTGACCATATTAATGTGAATATAGGTTAGGTTATTTATTGGTGAAGTAAAATAAATATTCCTGTATAGGTTTTTAATTATTGTACTTAATCTATAGGGGATTATGTCTTTACAGGACGGACCATTTTTGTAACAAATGCTGCTTATAGCTGGTACGACGTGGACGATTCGGTGAAAAGAAATCAGCATTTGATTATATATGATCAATATATTATGCCATCAATATTTCATGATCACGGTAAACGGTAATAAAAATATTAAAATTAAAGGATGATCGATGTTCAAATATCCCATATATGTTCACAATTCGAAGAATTTGAATTACAAATTTTACCAAGTTGCAAATATTTGTCTTGTACATTTCTATTATTGTTATTATCATTATTTCGAACCATGTTATATGCATAGGTTGCAATATATTACACACTGAATATTCATACATTTTTTGACTATAATTTTGAACTGACCCAATTATATTGCAAACACTTTTTTAGAGTTCCTAGTTTCCGTAGGTATTTTCGATAAAATCTGGTTTCAACCTTAACACACAGGTTCCTATAGTATCACCCTGGGACATAAGCACTGATACTCGAACAGGAAATGTAAATAGTCGAATAAAAAGCTTTTGAACAAAGCCATCAATCAAACTGTTTACACTACAGTCGTTTCTACAAGGTGCTAAACAATGGCAGGTCCCCTGTGGACCATCCGGGTGATGGTCAAAATTAGCTGCTTCTAAGAGACGAAATGCCTTTTATTAGCAACTACAGTTATTAGTACTAGCACCTGTATTTGTAGATAAAAATTCAATCAAAAGCAAAAATGATGTTTAGTACCGTCTGTTTCGACCTTCGTACTTACAATATAGACCTAAAAAAAGGGTACAAAACTTTTCCACAAACGCATCAAACAAAATCCATGTTTGCTAATTGCATGCAATGATTCCCTTTGGACTATTGCTCGGACTCTCATTTGATCTAGTTTTCAGGTCATACTTAAATTATATCAGTTTATTAATCATGTTAGCAACGTATTTGGCAGCTTACCTGTAATAGCGAATTTTAAAATCAAAGTGTCGCCGCTAAAACGAGAAAAAAATGGTCGCCAGATTTTGTTTTTTAACGAGGCCTGCTGAAAAGGCTGACTTTGAACCCTTATTATCTGAAAAGGGTGAGAACAAATAAGAATTTGGGAACATGGGTATGAACATTTGAGTTTTTCCGATAAAACACATGCGATTTTTTACTGTTGATAAAAATGAAGCATGGTATTTTCTACGAAAATAAACGATTTTGAGTGTTTTGAAAGAATCGATTTTGAACCCTTACATCAATTTTGTTTTTGAAGATAAAAGATCGTCAGTTTGATCTTTTCTGCTAGTAATCGTATAAAAACTCCGATCCTATAAGACTTTTAAAATAACGAATAACAAGAGGAAATATATACGTTGATGTTGTGCACGAAATGTAGCTAATATCGGCTCCTCATACTTCTCTGTGATTTGTATTGCGATAACTTTTGTCACAACGGGTCATCTGATGCCAACAACGCGCAGGGAGCTCATGCCAGAGCTTGTGCTTTGAATAGCCTCGGCCCTCGATGCGTTGAAGTATTTTGCATTTCATGTGAACATGTCAGGTTCTTTTGCCATCCAAGAGGAAGTTAGCTGATATTGATTTCTTTAACCAGAGCAATCACCTCTTAACCACAATTGAAAATTATCTATCGATCTCAACGCTATCAAGTAAACAAACAATAATGCTGACTATGCAGTGGGCAACCACGCTCAAGTGCTGACCATGTAGGGGGCAACCACGCTAAAGTGCTTGGTAAACAAAAAGGTATTCCTCTCTTCGTAGGTAGAGAGGCAAAGTTAGTTGACTCATGATGGCAAAGTGAACCCGACATGTGTAATGAATGTGACATGTGTTTTTTCTGACCAAAAAGAAGTAACCTTTTTTGGTTTGTTTATATGAATTATGTCAAAAACTAGAGAGTTTCATTCGTGATCCCACGCTCCCACGATCTCTAGATTGGAGTCTGATGCTTACATCATTAACCCACGGAACTGACTTAGTACCTAACGGGCATTTACAAAATATATTCAAGCGTATTTAAAGTCATTGTGGAAAAATCATGATAATGATAGAAATTTGGTGTTGCAGAACGCTGTATAGAAACACAAAAACATACCCTTAAATCAAATCTGTCTTATCAATATTTGTCGTAAGATTTTCGGGTGAACTAACACACAAAGGTTCAAAATTGCTTTCAGCAATTCATGTAAAATATATATTACTGAAAGCTTAAAACTTTGAGACCCAATTTCATCTCTCTTGTTCAAAATATAAACGCTCCGTCAAATGTATCGGTATTGGACATATAGTTTAAAAATTCCTTTTTTTAAATTGTAATGTGTTTTTAAGACTTTCTTTTCTCTGCTCTGCATAAATTTTCGGAAATTCAGATTTAATTCGATTTTAAAATCATCTATTCAGCCTCATGAATATTTATACCCATCGCCGAGTTAGCGATCCTGGTAATTTTCCATGCATAAAAGAAAATAACCATTGAATTTTTCCTGGAACTGAGTGCTGACTGTTAGTGGTTTTCAGAATGATAATTATCCAAAATGGCTGTATATAAAAACACATATAGCACCAAAACTACAGGAGCCCAAGGATTAAAACTTGTATGGAAGCCTTTGACTTGAAAAATACTTTTGGATAGTCTTGATCTTAAATGGACTATGGTGTCCCCGGGGGCCAGCACATACATATAATGTTCTGGAGTTGTCTAGTTGTTGTTGTTGTTATTATCATTGTTGTTGATGTTGTTGTTGTTGTTGTTGTTGTTGTTGTTGTTGTTGTTGTTGTTGATAATGATGATGATGATGATAATGCATGTGATCTTGTGTGTTTGTTTGTTTGTTTCGTTCTTCCTTTTCCCCTTCCTCCGCTAGGAGTTTTGCTTTGCATAAGAATGATACCGTTGCTCTTTTAACACGAATTCTGCATTTACAATAATGCTAGCTTAGGATATTTCATCTTCTTTCTGCTGGCTGCCATACAATCTTCCATTAAAGCTTCATTTTAAATCACTAACCCTTAAGTTTTTCCCAAAGAAAATAATGTAAATCCTGTCCTTTGTGCCCTGTTCGTCTTTGGCACATGCCTATTAGTTAGGTAGATCCCCAGCATTAGTGTCGAGTTGGGTATATATGCAATTTTATTGATGAAACTGGTAGTTTGGAGCGTGTACTTTAAGAATCCGGATGATGCCAACAATTCACGCTTGAGCATTTTTTGTTGTTTGCGTCAGAAGCCACACCCTCTTTTTCAAATACGCCTTATGTATGAAAAATCTGATTATTTGGTGTAAACATACCGTGTATGATATCAAATTAAAGCTAATGGAATATGTACTGCAAGTACCTTATTACTGTGACATTTTGTGTGCTTCAATTTCAAAATGGCCGCCAAAATTGAATATTTTCATAAATCAAACGAAAAAAATCTGTTAATATGTCCAATATCGTAAATTTTCACTGGAGTAAGCAAATTTGTATAAATAATATCATTATTGTTTTAAACATTGAACATTCAATTATTTAAAAAACAAACTGCCGCCCAAACAACGCAAGAAATGAGCACTAGTATGCTGTGGTGCATAAATGGAATTTCATAAAACTGAAGAAAACATTTCACTGAAGTCAATAAATATTCAAAATGATAAATGTGGAATGATATTAGATGATGCAACAGAAAACATCTTGTCCCATAATAGGTTTTATCAGGTTTCAAATCCAAAAAAGTGTACATATTGAGATTCAAAATGGCTAAAAAGGTATATTTCTTCACACCAAAATGGATTTCAAAAACGCATTAGCGCAGCATTAACGATATTAAATATCCCGAGCAAGCAATGTAAATAGCTTTAAAGGAGTCATATGTCCCCAAATTATTTCCCAAAAAATTTGAAAATCCAAAATAGCCACGGAAATTAGGTTCAAAATGGCAGCAAAAGAATCCTTTCATACTTGGAAACTGGTTACAGTGACATTAAATTTACATTAAAACAGAATTTAAAATGTTCTGTTTACAAAGTAATGAATGAATATTGCTTAAGAGGCTACAAAAGAGACATATACTGACCAAGCTCTAAAATTAACGTGTATTAATATGGCCGCCAAAATGATATTTCCCAACGTATGCGTATGTTGTAGGGGTATTTTGGCGGTCGTATTGTGTCTCATTTTCGATGATATTGTAATTTATAACATGTGAAAGACATTATTCGGTTACAAATGTTTTTGTTGAAGTACAAGAACCGTTTTCATTAATTATTTTTAATATCAAATGTTTTAATGCTATTTTGATGGTGCTGTATTCCATCTTAAGCGAATATGCTGGACTCGTTGTCAACGTCCATTTGATTTTTTGAAACAAGTTAACAACAATATTGTGAAGGTATGCTTATATATTTTCAATATTTATTTTTAATATTCAATACATTTAATGCTGTTTAAGTTGCTGTAACGTGTTTTTGTGCAAAGCGCACAGTGTTTGTGCTGACGTTTTAAGTCGTATATATGTATTTTGTTTAAATTTTAAATATATGAATGATACATCTTGAGGACAAATAATCTTAAAGTTAACTAAAATGTTTCACTGTATAGATATTTCAGAATATTTGGCTTTCTTAAGGCTACTTTGGTCGATTTCATGAAATATGCCATTTTGGCGGCCATTTGGAAATTGAAGCATTTAAATGACCTACTGATTAGAGAGTCACATTATATACTTCATTAGCTTTAATTTGATACCAAACATGACATATTTACAACTCAAATGGGATCTGTCACACTTAACATGGCATGTAAAAAAGGGGAACGGCTTTGACGCTAATAACACAAATTGCTCAAGCGTGTATTTTTGGCATCATTCAGTTTCTTAAAGTACTCGCTCTAAACTACCAATTTCATCAAAAAAATTGCATATATACCCAACGTGACACTTATGCTCTAAATTGGGTGAAATCTACCTGACTATATAACATTCATGTTAAACTAATTTCAAAATGTATTTTAAGTGAAAAAATAAAATGTGTCATCAAATGAAAAACAGCCTCCATTATTTGAAGGAGAAGTAGAGAGGCAGGTGTATAAGAACATTAAAGCGGCAGACTGTATCATGACCTTCCTGTCATGCCTTGCTTCCAATTGAATTTTAGACAGGCTTGTAATGAGAAAAGTTTAGGGATAAAGCATTGCACAAATAGCAGACATCATCCCAATTTTGCGTTAAGATATGTTGCATCACTTAACCCTGTCAATAAAACCCGTACAAAAAATTCCATTTGAAGCAAGGCATGATGGGAAGGTCCTGAAATCGTGTTTTACATTAAGCAATAAAGACAAACAGAGAACTATCGCA
>JXSR01S000038.1:28330-38827 GCA_000969725.1 Ophiothrix spiculata
GTTACACAGATAAAGGCAATACCAAGAAAATGTGCGGCAAGACAGGTCATTGTAAATGGATAAATTGAATTAGGGGAAAGAATGAGAGAAAATGAAAGTTATATATAAAATATCCTGAAATTGTGGATAAATCATCAAATTGGGCTAAAACTAGTAAAAAAGTAATGGTGAGTTCTGATAGATTGCAATGATGAAACTTAATGCCATTTGAGTCTAAGATATGCCTAGTTTTGAAAAGCAGAAAGCCTGTAGCACCTGGAGAATAACCTGCAAAAGCAGATATGAACTGAAAACTAAAATGTACATACAGCGTCTGGAACAGCGCTTATACACTTTCTGGGATTAGAACATTTAAATCATAAAAGAGTGAACCCTGAAAATCGAGAAAACCATTCAATTCTGTACTAAGCAGACAAGCTGGCTGTGGACAGGAGCAGGGAGGGAATGAAGGAACCAGTGGTTGAAACTACTGATTTGGGGGGACGGGTTGGCGCAGCGTTTCTTCTCTCGCCTTTTACCACTGCGGCCCTGGGTTTGATTCCCCGTTGGATTTAGGTTATATGTGAATTTGGTTGCCGTCCTCGCAGGTTTTCTCCAAGCACTTCGGTTTCCTCCTGCATCTAAAATCGAACATTCTTTCCATTATTCTGTCTTTCACATCATGGAGGCGTCCCTTAAACTTAATGCATATGCACTATTGGGATTAGCCTGGCTTTCCGCCAAATGTTATACATCGAAAGAAACAAGCCAAAACAAATTTGGACATGGGAAGGAATGGACATGTTGCAATTGAAACATGCACCAAAGTTGCAGACTGCATCTTGGACAAGAGGATGAAAGAAAAATTTATTTTTGTATCTAGGGAAAGTTAAGTTGAACCAACTGGGTATTGGAAAACCTACCAAATAACACAAACAATCTTTTGAGCTACCCACAATTTGATCCAGAGTGATCCTCCAAGTATTTTGAAACCCCCTCCGCATGTATTCAGGAGGTGATAACAACAATCATCTCTTGAAGAAGCACCCTGATTTTTTTTTTTTTTTTGCATGTGAAGTGGAGATTGGACAAATTTGACCAAATACCAGTAGCATATGAAACTTTTTTTTCTAATGGCTTACCAAGCAGGATTTTTAAGGTTAAGGTGAAAGAGCAATAAAACTAAATAACTTAATGCTACAGCCATAGACGGATAAAGCGCTTCAATTTTACCTAAAGCGAAAAATTCCCTCTACTTGGCACTTGTCTAATGAATTGGGACCGTCAAAAATATGTGATTTTGCAGCATGAATGGTTATTTTCATTAAGTGCTTTGCACAACAAAAAGGTACAATTAAGGGCCCTGTCAACCCTTTGTTTTCTGAAATATTTTATGCTCTGTAACTCAGCAACGGATCGTTAAATCCAAATAAAAGTATATGTTTCTAGAAGCGAATTTGCATACTGAACATGAAGGTGAGGTCATTTTTGGACCAAAATGTGTCATTTTGGCCCTAGGTCCAAAAATCACGTTTTTTGGCCCAAAATTTTACGGGAAAGCTAACTAAATTTTGCTTTGGTGAAATTTCGAACCATTTTACTTTTTAAGATCTAGAAAGCAAAATCTAGGAACGCTTTTTTCAAATTGTTGATTTTTTCCTTAGTTTTTGAGATATTGTCAAAAATTGGTCCAAAAATTTCAAAAATCCCACTGCTGACACCAACATTTCGTGTCAGCAGTGGGATTTTGACCTATTTTGGGAAATATTTCAAAAACGAAGAAAAAAATCAAAAATTTGAAAAAAGCGTTCCTAGATATTGCTTTCTAGATTCTAAAAAGTAAAACGGTCCAAAATTTTACCAAAGCAAAGTGTAGTTAGCTTTCCCGTAAATTTTGGGTCCAAAAACATGATTTTTGGACCTTTTTTGGACATTAGGGCCAAAATTTCACATTTTGGTCCAAAAATGACCTGACCAGCGTGTTCAGTATGTAAATTCACTTCTAGAAATGTATACTTTTATATGGATTTAATTATTCGTTGCTGAGTAACAGAGCAAAACCACTTTCTGAAAATGAAGGGTTGACAGGGCCCTTAAACGTATATAAGAAAAGGTTTTTTATATAACTTTTATTATTAATTAATGTTTTATTCAGTTTTGACAAATCAATGCATCACATGCAACAAGCTCCCTCAATCCTACTGAATCTTGCAATATCCCATTTTAGAAAAAAAAGTCTTAAAATTGCCAACATGGGCAAAGTCATAGGTGGGAGTTAGCTATGATCAGGAAATAGCTGCCCGCTCCTGTGGTTGGCGGTACTGAAGAATCAGGGTGCTGAAGGCCTCTTGTTGAAACCACCGACCCATTTTAGCCAAGCATGCAGATTTTAGAGGAGGTGGTTTCTTAAATGAAGAAGTTTGGATAAAGTGTTAAGGTTGATTACATATTTTTAATGGGACTTTTAAAAATTAAAGTTTGTTTGAATGTCATAATCTAATAAGAGGGTTTAGTGTTTTCATTAACAGGTCAATACAGATAGGAAAACACATTGTCTTAATTCATTGATAAAACCATGCTTAAAAATAAAGAATTTTTAATTTAATGCAAAATTGGCTATTATTTAAAAGGGGAATTTTTGTTGAGATATTATATCTTATTACAGTATTTAATTGCATCTGCCATTTATAGGCCATTTAAGATTGAAAATCTATGACATTTCTTATCAGTAACGTCATTATAATCATTATATTTTCCAGTATTGTCATCACAACGAGAATTTCAGCAAGAAATGTTCATTTTTGGCTCAATTTCATCACATGCACGTTGAAATTATGCAAATTATGTAAAGAAAAATTGTTTTAAAATCATTACTTCACTAATGTAATTCAATATTGACAAAACAATGAGCTTCAATGCCCAACAAGCAAGATTTTTAGCACTAAAAATTTTACTGTAACACAAATCTGTCTTTTTAATGGGAATTCTTGTTGAAATATCGTATATATAATGAATGTATCACTAACAGGCCAATAAAAATGAATAAGAATTGGAAACCTATGACATTTCTAATTAGTAACTTCATACAAGTGAAGTTATTTTCCAGCATTGTCATCACAACAATGATTTTCAGCATAAAATATCTATTTTAGCCCATTTACATCAAGTGCACGTTACAATTATGCAAACTAATAAAGAAAAAATGTATCAGAATTAGTAGTAATATGTTTTAATTCATTCTTAGCAAAACAATGCCTATAAAGTAGTTTTATAACATGATAAGAATATGTAAGATAGAACAAATCTGAGTTTTTTAAAAGGAATTCTTGTTTAACTGCCATAATTTGAATTTTTGGGATTATCTCATAAACGGGCCAAACATGTCAGGTGAACAAAGGTGATAATTCATCAGCAACTACATCTTAATCAATTTGTAATGTTATTTTTCAGTGCCGCTGATGGGACTACGGAACTTTTTTTCTAGAGCACTTACAGGCCAATGCCCCACAGTCTATAACTATGGATGGTGATTAGATGTATTTCACGCGCTTTCAAGGACATTTCGTTTGCAATTGTTTATTTATCCAGGTTGGGACGTAAGGGGCGTATATATAGGGGACATGCCAAAGTCATGCAATTCCAAACTCATGCAAAAGCATTTTTTTGCATTAACGTATTATTTGTTTTGAATTTTTTACATTTTCTTGAGTATCCAATACTTCATGAAACAAACTCATTAGCCAAATAGAGCATTAAAAATAAGACAAATTCCGTTCTAAAAGGTATTTGAAACCGTTATAAAAGAGAGAGATTTTCTTCAACGTTGGTAGTTTTAAACAAATAGCAAACAACAAACTTACCTGAAATCCCCCTTTTTGAAAACTCTGTCTTTTTAATCTCATCCACTCTGAATCAAGCCTGTATTAGCTTGCGTTCTTACTTTAAAATAACTTTACGAGCGTAACAATATTGTATAATAATGAATCGAATCATTCTACGTGAATCTGAATACCCTGAATAGCTCTGATATTTCTGTTATCAGAGGTTCTGATATTTGAAAGACAATAATTTATCATTTCAAAAAAAACAATATTCCGAAATATGCATCAGGCGTAAACAAAGTATACCTGTCTTGCCAAGCTCCATGATAACGATCAGAGTTAGTGTCATATTTTGTTGCGCTCGAGGTAAACAAGACAGTTAAGGTTGTGGTAATTGCCGATTATGTGAGAACATCTTTGGAGATTTGATTTTAACTATCTTACATACTAGTGGTGTATTTAGATTTCGAATTTTGCACATACATCTTTGAATTGAAAGTTTCGTACTTGGATGATGATGATACTTCACGATTTCAGTAAACTGTTTATTCAAGTAATTTTAATCTTATGGCTCATTCTCCGATAAACCGTGCAACTTTGGTTAGAGAAATGTTGAAATTTCGACTACTAACAACTCATGAAAAACATACAAAATCATAAACTCTTATGGCTTCTGAAGAAGAAAAAGTGCATGGGATATGTTTTAAAAAATACTTGATTTTTAACCATTGTATTCCCTATACCTAATGTTCGTATCTGTCGGTTCGTATCTGTTGGAATCTTTTTTTTAAATATTCATTATTGAGAAAATTAGTTTTCTTACAAACTTGATCTTTACACTAAATTAGAAGCTCTACACATACTACACTGTGGTGTATTATTTCGCTCATAGTGTACCGCGTTTTGCGAAAAGGCGACAAAATGTGTGGTTCGTATCTGTTACGACGTGACAGTCACATAGGGTTTTTTGATATTAATATCCTTGTAAATCATTACTGTAAATATATAATTCTATATAATATATATGTTATTCAAGACTGAAGTTTACTTGATAAATCTAATGCGGAATCATCCATCAACATATTGATTTTCACACTTTGTTATCGATTTTAGAATTTGGTTCGTATCTGTTTGCAATATTGGCGACATGATTTAAAAAGCTATTATGTCATATTAAATACTTAATATAATTAAACTTTATATGTCATTACTAATACCTATTACGGGCTATTAAAAAATATGCATTGCGTTTGAAATGCCCGAATATTTTAGGAACGGGGCCACATAAAACGTAAAAAGTATGGCTGGCGACATGGGGAAAAGTAACGATTTTGCATTTTCAGATTAATCGTTATCTACTTTTCTGGCATGCTAAAATGTTTAGCTTCACACATGTTACTAATGTGACTGTAATGTATTAACTAGATCACTCAAATTATTTGTAATAGGCTTAACAACGCTAAACTAGTAACACGAACATGAGCGACACCAAAACGGCAAAGTTGCACGCTTTATCTGAGAATGAGCCTTATAGGTTTAATACTTTATCTTTGGTAATTTTCAGAGTAATTTGATGTTCCATATCAGACGTTACTTTTTATATGATGTTATTTTACGTCTCCAATAATTTTATGAATCGACTTCACGTCATGCGTCTAAATTACGTTCGGTTACAGGAAATTCTAACTAACCTTCATATTGTGTACTCCGAGGAGTAGGAAGTCACACAATCGAGTCGATATCAAGTCTTCAATTTAACACTTGATACTAGACTACAGCAATGTATAGCACTGAGCAGTACAACAATAAATGCAAATATAACTCATTTAACAGTAAATCGGATGCAGATCGACCGAAATCATAAATAGATGAAAACGTGTTCACCTCGGAGGCGTTTTCAGGTGAAGTTTCAGTGGCGTGCCCAGGATTTTTTGAGTGGAGGGGCATAACCATCAGTTTCCCCCGAATGACCAGTAGCGGCAGAAGGTTAAAATGTCAATTTTTTATATTTTTTTGATAATGCGCGCGTAGCGCGCGAAAATTTTTTTCAATTCAGCTTAATTTGTGTACAAATCTTGCAACTTACGCATAATTTGGCAAATTTTGACTGAATATTGATATAATATATAAAATTTCGCGCGAAGCGTGGATTTTTTTTTGCTTTTTCACATTTAAATTATCAAAAACAAAGGGAAATTTAAGGTATTTTATTCTATTTCCTTTGAATTTTTTTCTCTCCTCCCCTTTCTTTCTATCTTTTTTGTGTCAAGATGCCCGAATGGGCCTTTTCCCCCGACTGACTCACCAAACTGGGGGGGGGGGGGCCCCCCCCCCCCCCCCCCTTTGGGCACGCCACTGTGAAGTTTCACCTATTAATGTTATGTGGGCGGGTAACAATCTAAAATACCTTTAAGACAGCAAATGAATGATGATAATAGTACGGATATTTATAAACGTCATTTGATGAATCAAAACAAAATAAATGTTTCTCATATAGCAGACAGCTCAAATGAAAAATATCAACAAAAACAGTCCCAATCAATTTGTGTATGAGCGCTTCATCCACTTATACCGTATGTTTCAATTTAATGCTTGAAATTCTATATACGCAAGATAAGAAAACAGAAACATTTAAAATATAAGCGAGCGCTTTTTATCATTAAATCAATTTAGACATTCCTGTCCGGAGATACAACGCGTTAAAACTGGAACGAAAATTTCAATCTGGTCCGATATGTGAAAATCAGATGAAGTCTGTCATGTACCTTCAAAATCGGCTGGTGATTTTCTGGAAAAATATCAATTCAATATAAAAGATATATGCCGATACGTTTATAGCAAATTTTAAACACCATTTCTTGAATTCCCGTAAAAATCTTGCGTTAAAGTGTGCTAAAGCAAATTTTATGTAAGGGTTCTTTTGTTTAAGTCCTGACACTGAAAATCAATACGTTGCAAAACTGAATTTTCT
Organism: Ophiothrix spiculata; assembly: GCA_000969725.1. Classification (NCBI taxonomy): domain Eukaryota; kingdom Metazoa; phylum Echinodermata; class Ophiuroidea; order Amphilepidida; family Ophiotrichidae; genus Ophiothrix; species Ophiothrix spiculata. The sequence goes on from JXSR01S000038.1 coordinate 35,102, forward strand.
ATAATTGTGCATGCGTAACCATTTAGTTTGATTACCATGAATACATTTTGAATACCTTTCGTACACTCTAAAAATTATTTTACACTTTGTTAAGTAAAAAGGTCACAGCTCATTGTTGAGTAAAATCTTACTCAATATTGAGTAAAATCTTACTCGGTTAAGTCAAAATTACTCAATGTTGAGCACATCTTACTCAACGTTGAGCAAAGTTTACCCAACGTTGAGTAAAGTTTATCCAACGTTGAGTAAGATTTTACTCAACAAAATGAGCTTTGACCGTTGAGTAAGTTTTTACTCAACAAGAGTAAGATAATTTTAAGAGTGTAAACATTGCCATTTTTTGCGCAGTGTGTTAATTTTTCTTCAATTTTGAACTGTCAAGAATGAAATTCTCGAAAAAAATTTGGCATAATTTGCATTTTAAAAAATTACTTTTCTTCCAATAAAACGCATGTCTCATTCATTATATTTCAAATGAAATGCAATATATTTAAATGCAGCGAGCAGGACAGCTGGGTCATTCAAAACACCAGCTATGAGCTACATGCACGTTGCTGATGTCAGAGGATGACCCGTCAGGACAAAAGGTAGTAGTTATCGAAATATTGATGCCTAGTTATCGCAATACAAATCGCAGGCAATATAAAGATTATAAAATTATGATAAAAACCTGCATTCACTGTCACACTATAACTTTTGTCCCCTTTTAATCGCATTTTCAATTGCACATTTACCAGCCTGAATTCTACATGCTGTTTATTGCCAAAATCAAATGATGTACAGATGTAAAAGCATCAAACTGTGAATAAATACGCAATCAAACCCTATTATGTCGGCATTAGTGCGAAAGCCTGCAGATAATACGACACTTCTTTGCCGATCTTTTGAACGCCAAATTCCCGCGTGATTTGTGAAACTCGCTTAGTAAGCACAAGAAAACAAAAGTCACTACCTCCAGCAAAACAGTGAAGATACCTATCACTGCAGTAAAAGCATCATTAAAACATTATTGTGAACTTTACTTGACGCTATTGGGAATAACTCGACAGTTGGGTGCTCCGGTAAAATGAGAGGAAAGTCGCAATTTTCAAAAATGTGTTTATTGTATATCTGAATTCTTCGTATTATCAGCTTAAAAATGACGCATAATTTGTTATACTTTTCCGTTCCCTTTACCGTGAATAGAATCATTTATGTGACCATGTAAGGGGATTTAGAAAATAAAGAATTGTCAAAAATCGACTTTCACATAGAAGCACTATAATGTTAACACTGAACCTATTACTGATTCTACTCACTGGAGTCAATAGACAATGAACACTCCAGAGTTTTCAATCCGTAACATATTTTGTACATATTTTCATACACAAGCTAAGGCAGTTACAATAGACTACGTTCTTGGGGCCAAAACATAGTCGGCCTTCAAAAAAAAATCGCTACTAAACTTTTGGCCGTGACGTCAAAACGACGATTGACTTCAAATAAAAAAACCGAGTTGAGACCAATTAAAATTTCGCGCTTTTTACACATGTGTTGAATTACCATATGTATTGCCTCAAATGTTTGTTAAAGGTTTATACTTTAAATTCGATCACATATATTTGGTGACTTCAAGATCAAATGTTTGGTAGCGAAAATTGTGTTTGAAGGCCGGCTATGGTTTGGCCCTTACGGTAAGGGGTTGAACCATGTGATATTACGTTGACGAATTCGTTGGTGTTTGAACCAACATTTGTAATCAACAAACACTTCTCAAGCGGAACAAAATCTTCAACAGGAACAGTCCAGGTAAGTTACAGTTGTATTCCTAATGTTGGTAACATCATCAAGTCTCGCAACGAGAAGATCTCGTGTAGAAATAGGTCAAACCAAGGTAAGATGTGCAACTACCGCAACAAGATATGCCCCAGCAAGGTAAGCGCATAACTCAGTGTTACGGCGTGGAAGTTACCGTAAAGTAACTAACGACGACTAGCCAAAAATCTATACATCATATTTATGATGGCTCACCCCGAAAAGGGGGATTTTGAAGATGATATCGATTTTGATTTGATCATTTCATCTGTTGCAGCATTTTCTAGGCTTTAAAATGACACCTTACTTGTTGAAATTAATCAAGGCGATCAAATTTTACATTATTATTTTCTTTATTTTTTGTTGCCTATTTTCATCAGTTTCTCGAAAAGTGTTCTGTCGCCCCTTTTTGGTGTGAGTCATCACATGTATACTTTGATTAACCGTCTCGTTTGTGTGGTATGACGTAATTGATATTTGTAATTGTTATTTACGATTTTGTTAAAGCTATTGCAAAATAAAATCTTTATTTTTAATGATATATTTTACTACATATTTGAACTACGGTACTGATCAGAATTGCTCGTGGGCTTCAGACAAACGAGGTCACCTTCCAGCAGAAAAGGATTTATAATAGAGTGCTCTGGCAAAATGAGAGGAAAGTCGCACTTGATGATTTTGAGAACAACTTGCACTAAGATGAGTCTGGATCAGTAAAAACACTATTTTCAACTTTTTAAAAATGATTGCAGATTATGGAGATGTGTATAGAATAATTCTAAATTCACATGAAATAGACAATATAGTGTCAATATAATGTGTGCCAAGTTTAAAGATCAATCAATCAATCAATCCCATGAAGAAAGTTTATTCGTACAGGAGCAGTAGATGAACATTAACTAAACATGTTTTCATGTTGCATGGTGTGCAATGGAATTGTATAAACGCATTAAACTTGAATATTGTATCATGTTATTTGATAATAAGTATGAACCAGGAAATTTGTCGAGGAACCCAATTATGTGATTTTTTTTTGATAGTGTATGGTCACCAAATGAATTATTAAATGAAGGCAATCATTACATTTTTCAAGTAATGTTTGTGTCATCTGGATACACCTTTCCCCAACCAAAACTCACTTTTATTTTATTTTGCACCTTGTATATGTTTTACCAATCCCTCAAAATTAGGCTTATTTAGGAAAAATTGAAATTCTTGGATAATAGGCTTTCCAGCAATATCTAAATTTGTGGGTTCTAAGTGTATGTATTTAGAGTTACGATCCGTTGATTACAAATTAGAATGGTTTTACCAATGTTTTTGTGTGAAACAGTTAATGACTTACGTCCTTATCAAAAAGGATGAGAAATTATATTTTGTTGTTGTTATTGTTGCTATTTTGTAAACAACGCTACTAGACAACACGTAAATTGTAGACAAAACGTTATATCATACTTCCCAATCTTATCATTTTCGCATCATGATTTTTGAAAAAAAAAGAAGCTTTATTCCAAGATGGGCAACTTTCTGATAATGCTATCCGAGTTTTTGGCTCCTCTGAAACATATATATTTTGTGAATGAACGCCTTAACCATTGTCTTACCAACGTATTTTTTGTAACGTTTGTTATCAAAAAGGGGGTGGGGGTGGTGGTTACAACCCCCCTCCCCCTATGAAAAACCATAGTATAGGGTAGGGTCTCCTCTATCCATTGATAAATCATGGAAATCGGCCAAGGCGTTACGTAATTATGACGTCATAAGTACTTCCGAGTCGATTTTGGGCAAAAATGGCCACCAAATCGAAATTTTGCTATAAAAGTTCTAGATATCGGAATTTTGCCGGTTTTTTTGCTTATAAAGAAGGGAAATGATGTTTCTAATATGTTCTGTAAGTTTTAGTGAATACCATGCAGATATTTTTCAAAATGG
>JXSR01S000038.1:48186-67505 GCA_000969725.1 Ophiothrix spiculata
CCCGGCATTTGCACATTCCTTTTCCATTTTTCCCGACAAAAAAAATAAAAAAATAATAATTTTCGTACACTTAAAATTAATTAGAAAGTTGATTTTAAAACTGACAAGCAAAAAAAAATCTAAATCTTTTGATACGATTTTTCGCTTTTCCACATGTTTCTCTCATTTTTCTTGTTCTTCCCAATTTATCCCGCTTGCTGTCCCGATTTCCCGATCGATTTTTTGTCAGGGGTGGGGGAATCTGCCCCCCCCCCACCCCCACCCCACCCCTTGTCCCATGCTACTACGCCACTGGTGTGTTTGGAGGTTATGAGTGGGGTGTGTTTATGAATGATGATTGAGTGTGATGTGCGCGTTAGCGTTTAGTATTTCTTAATTCATTTGTTTTATAGGTGGTGCAACACTTTTCAGGCTCTTGCTTTTTAATAGTTGCACCTCCTCCATCCTGTTTGATACTGTTTGTTTGTATATTCTTGTAAATTTTGATGGAACTAAATAAATATGATGATGATGATGATGATGATGATGATGATTTCATGATAAATTAAGCTCTGAAAGTGTAATAAATATATACTTCTTCTTCTTCTTCTTCTTCTTCTTCTTCAGCAATAAATACTACAACACATTTTGAAGACATTTTGATCAAGATTCTCTCCAACCATGCCACAGACAATACGCCGATCAGCTCTGGGTAGGGTCGCCGAGATTGGCGCCCTTTATGACATCAGAACAGACAGCTTTGTGGTAAGATTGCAAACTGAAAATATTCAAAATGTCTCGGGATACATCTTGTAGCGTCAAATTTACTAACAGGCGATTCAAAACACAAGAATTTAGCAGACAAAATTAATGTTTATCATAAATATGGAGAGTCTGTCATGTAGCTCACCTGATACTTTATTTGATAGCAGAACCAAATTCGCCTATAGAAAACTTTTTCAAATTTACGCGTCTTGTGTGCTGAGGTTAAAGTTCATACGCAATTCGACAATCCTGTTGCTGCGATACTTGATGATCGATCAGATTGGTTTGATGTTCACGCTTTGATCCGGCCCAGAATGGAAACATTTTTTTTCAGTGTACTGTAAGCGGGGGCGGAGCGGTAGTTCCCTCGCCTTGCTCGCCTTGCACCAATGAGGTCCCGGTTTCGAGTCCGGCACCCGGCGCTTTATGTACATTTGGTTTTCAGTCCATACTCGCTTCCGAAGTTTTTTCTCCGGGTACTCCGGTCTTCCTCCTGCATTCAAAGCTGAATTCAAAAAAATATTGGAGCCCTGTTGAAAATAAGCTTCCTTTACTCACTCAAATATCAAACGGGTGCTGCTGTTCACCCTGGTGATCTTCACTTCCGTAATTACCAACTTGAAGTTGCTAATGAAGTTAATTTGCCAACCCAGGGCAATCATAGTCAGTTGATATATTTTTAGCCTAGTAATATAATATAGTATGTTCTACGTATAGAGTCTAATAAGCACTAAGTGGAAGACAACCTATAGCGGTATATGACATCTTAAAAGGTTTTGAAGATGTCATATACCGCCAGGGACCATTCGACGTTCACCACAACCCTATTTTTGTAAATTAAGGGGCGTTGGAGGATCATTTTGTACTTTGCTTCCAAGCATTCTCTTGGCGCAATCAAGCGTGACCAAGACATTCAATCACCAGGTAAACATTCAATATGACCTGTCATCTTAAGTAAAGAAGTGATGGGGTCAAAATCGGGGTCAAATCAAATTTGACCTAAAAATCACATTTTTGTTGTTGCCCCCTTACCAGTACATGAAGAAATTGACCACATTCTGAGTTCCATTTCACACCCACCAAGATTACCTATCAAACCTTACCAAAAACAACATAAGTTGCCAGATATGTTCATTATAAATTGACCTTTACATAAAAAAGTGGTAAAATTATTTTTATTCCAACTATATGAGCAACCCTGTAGATACTATAAATTCAGTAATAATGTACAACAGAAACATATTTAAAGTAGTGGTAAAATATACGAAGAATTAAAGTTAGCAAAGTACAATTCATTATCATAAAAATTAATGTACATGATATTTTATGCAAATACAGTTAAAACAGAAAAACCACTGGGTTTTTCGACATGTTCAATACAAACGGGAGTAAAATTGTACAAATTGCAAACCATAAATTGCACATAAGGTATAGCACGTAACTTGTTGGAGCGGCCGCAGGCGAAATACCGGCGGCCTAACTGTTAGGCCGAAGGGTACCCTAAGAGTTAACAATGACATAGGTGAAGTTTAAACAGGTAACATTGGGTCTCAAAGGCTAAGAATCAGTCAAGAACAATTGTACAGACTCCATTTGGCACTTTTTTTTCACACAGACTATAAGGAATGGGAGGTGTTGTATCCATGTAGATCCTTCCTCCAAAAACATGTCACCGACTACTCTTGGCATTAACGTTTTCTTTTTCCTTTCAATTTCAGGCTAGCTCCTTATTCTGTCCAACACTTGCAGATGACGACATTGGACACATGGAAAATGGTGAATCCTCGTTCAAAGTGATAAAAATGGATAACTTACAAGAGATGTTTAAACAATATGATGTCGATTCTGAACTTCAAGCAAGTGTTCTGGCCGAATTGGTGCACCTACGTGGATCAGGAGCATACCTTACACAGGAACAGAAGAGCGTATACTTTACACGAGAACAGAAAAGCATGAGATCGGAGAGGGTCAGCTTGATGTATAAGATTGAAACATTAGAAGACGATATTGACATTCGCAAACTCAAGGATAAGGTAAACATGGATATCTTCTTAGAGCCAGATGAACATTGTGCTGATGCCACACATGTAGTCGTAGGCGTTGAATGGGGAGCAAGTTGTATTATTACATGCGAGTATAAAAATATCGAGTTTAAACAAGAAATCAAAGTACAAGCAGAGCTTGATAAACAGATAGAGAAAATGAAGAAGGAGATTGAATCTGAAAGTTTCAATAAATATGAACACTTAACAGGACAGAATCAAGATCAAAAGATTTTATTTACATGCTTTTCAGATATTCCACACATCTACAAAGGTAAACCTGTATATTTTAAAGGTGCAGTAGAGATCGCTAGAAATCTCAAAGGTCTTGTTGAAGCAACAGACAAAAGAAAGGGGGTTCCGTTGAGCTACACGTTGATGCCTTTAGATGCTGTCGCTAAGATATGCAAAGTTAAATTGCCGACGCAAAAGAAGTACACATCAATTGATGAGGATGTGGTAAAGAGATGTACTCAAATAGTGAACGACATTGCAAAAACTCGTATAACTTTGACTATCATCTACGACGATATTAAAGCGTTTGCAAAGTACGTAAATGAAGAAAATCAGGAACAAATTGAGAGGACGTTGCGTCTGTTCTGTGATGAAGTATCGGCCTTCAAAGACAAGTTTAAAGAATTGGTTACAGAAGTGAGATCAGAAAGACAGGATCAATCTGTGTTACAAACTTTTCTCTTTACAGATCTTGCTAAAACCATTGATCTAGAACGTTACACTAAACAAATTATAGAATTCAAAAAGATCATCACTGACAAAACAGACACTGTCAGGTTCTGGAAGAATAAAGGCATCCCCTATCTAGGTAAAAACGATGATTTGTATATTAGACAAAGAGGAACAGTTTATGTGTTGTATAAGCTAAATGGAAAAGATAATCAACAGGAAATTGACAAGAGTCAGGAACTTTTTGAACGGCTTCATATAACGTACTGTAGAGATAGCAACAGTTATCAATTCATTGTCATGGATCAAGAAATACGAAGTAGTGAAAAGACAAAATCAACTGTACACAAGTTTGAAGGTGGAATAAAAACTTCTGCAGATTTGTATGCCGACGAAGGAAAAGATACTGAACGCTGTTACATTAAGATGACGGTTCTCGAGCGGCAAAATAGGCAACCTAACAATAGAACTCTTGTAAAGCTTCGATGTCCTAAAAGGCAATGTTCTGGCATTCAGCTCACGTGGATGTGCTCAAAATGTCACGAGGTAGTTGTGTATGCCACAGACTCCAAACTCTTTCACTGCAAGTGTGGATCATCTCTTCCGACAAGGGCGCTATTCCGTTGTAATGAGAAGGACCATGGCATGGAATACATAAAGTATCCTGGTTTTATTCTCTTGTCTGACTTAGCGAAATACAAAGCTATGAAAGAGAAAAACATCCTAATTCTTGGAGAAACGGGCGTTGGGAAATCAACCTGGATCAACGGCCTAATCAATTATTTTAACTTTAACGACTTGGAAGAGGCGATCAATGCCGAAAAGTTCCATGTTCTTATTCCATCCAGTTTTACCTTTACACGTGATGACGGAGAGGAGAAAAGGATCAAGGTTGGAGGATACGACCCCAATGAGACTGACGAAATAGGAAAGTCGTCAACAAAAGAACCGCGTCCTTATGAATTTTACGTCGGAGACGTAATAGTTCGACTCATTGACACTCCTGGAGTCGGGGACAGTGGCGGTATTCAAAATGATACAAAGAATTTTGACAAAATCCTTTCGCACTTGACGTACTATGAAGAGATCCATGCTGTTTGCATTCTTCTTAAACCAAACAATGCCCGTTTAACCGTGTTGTTCCGTTTCTGTATTCAGGAACTTCTCGCCCATCTTCACACATCAGCTAAGGATAACATAGTGTTTTGCTTTACAAACGCTCAAGCAACTTTCTACAAACCTGGCGATACCTTACCAGCTCTAAATAAAGAATTGCATGATCGTAATGTTGGTATTGAGGCAACAAAAACAAATTATTTCTGCTTTGACAACGAACCATACCGATTCTTGGCTTGCGTTAAGTTTGGAGTAGAATTTACCCAGACTGAAATCAACACCTATGCCGAGAGCTGGAACAAAACTGTCGAAGACACCAAACGTCTTTTTCAGTACATCGGATCACTGAAGCCACATAGGATCAGAAATACTTTGAATATGAACGAAGCCCGCAGAGTCGTCTTGGCGATGAGCAAACCATTGGCAGAAGTGGCCAAGACTATCCAGCACAATCTTCAAGAAGCGACTGAAGCAAAGTTACAGATCGACTTGGCAGATAAAGATATGGAGGAAATGCAGACGAAACTTCATTTTTCTGGGTATGGGATCAAACGAACAGAGCTGGGCTATCCAAGAACAGTATGTACTCATCCCGACTGCATTAATCACGTCCAAGTAGGCCAGACGCGTGTTACAAATACGGTCTTCAATCAGATATGTCATCATCATTGTCGCCTGGAAGGAATTCCTACAGAAACAACTAACGATATGCGGTTAGCAGAATGTTGGGCAATGAAAAATAGTAAACCAAACTGTCATGAATGTAGTCATCACTATACTGTTCATATGCACATAACATACCACACGGAAACAATTAGAGAAGATTTTTTGTCTCAAGATGTTCAGGATCAAATCAATAAGAAGAATACAATTAAGGCACAGAAAGAAGCTTTCAAATGTGCTATTGATAAAAAAATTCAAGAACTACAAGAAGAAGAAAGGATCATCATGAAAACAAGCGCAAAATATGGGTCGTTCCTAAAAGCAAATGCCTTAATACTCTACAATGACGCAGTTGGAGACTATTTAGATATGTGTGTCCACCAAGAGCGCACCAAGTCGACGGATATTCGGAATGATGCGCTGATTGTGTCCCTTGAGGATATGAAGGCCGAATACCTTAAAGAGAGGAAGATTCTGGATGATGCAATTGGTACTAACATGGGTGACAATATAAATTCACCTGAAGATGTTATGAAGTTACAGCAACAACTTTTTCGTCTTAGGCATATGGGGCGAACATTAGAAGACCTCTTTGATGGCATCTCCATATCGCATTCTGCGAAAAGCACATCTTTCTCGAGACAGACGGCTGTAACTGAACCAAACGCAACGGGTAGAAGCGGTATTTTATCTGCTGTGCATTTAATGTTTAACATCAACCGGCTTCTTAACCGGTAAATGTTGTCTTCAATCTTTTACCGGCTTCGGCACAAGTAGCTTTGACAAAAGATGCTGTTAATTTATCAGATGTGTATGATTTAAATATAATGCTTTTTGGATTTACATTTTTACATGTATATAAATGTTATATCACTGCTCAACATCATCAGGAAAGATGCATTTGGTAATCATGAGAAGTTAGCTCCAGAATTATCTCATGGAAAGTAGTATCCGTTCTGATAGATACTTCAGGTTAAGATCATCCACAAAAAAAGATATTGTAGCCACCCTCTTGCAGCAACAAGCCTTTATCCCACTATTGTTCTTTTTTATGCATTGTTGTTCGTCATGTGTTCGTTACAAGTACTTTCAATACGTTATCCATACGGTCTGTCAGTTGTGTATACGTTTATTTCGTTATTCATACGGGGAAGGTCCGTTTAACACACGTTAGATATGTGAAACATTTGACATTTGTACGTTATTTGTACGTTTTTAGTCCAGAAAGATACAAGGTGTATCAAAATTCTTTGTACCCTGATCTTGTTTACTTTTCGGAATATTTTTCATAATGATGGGAATACATTATAATAAGAATATTTAAATATTTATTTTTCTTGTTGTTTTAACTTGTCTAAGAATTTTATTTCAAGACAATGAACATGTTGCATTCAAAAGTTATATGGTTTTAAAGAAAGATAGTTGAAATGCATGTGTTTGAGCATTGAATTGATGTAACCCTCCCGACGGATACACCATACATTTATAAATACAAAAACAACTGACCCTGGGCAAAGGCAAAATTTTCAAGAAACTGGACGCTAAAGTATAACGACCCCTATTACCGAAAGCCGAATGTTGTATTTCCAGAATCAAGCGCAAATTTTACCAAATAAATCTGGAGATCAAAAATGGCATTAGCATGATTAGTAGATCATCTTTAAATCAACCTAATTTTGTAATTAGAACAAAATATTGACCAAACATATTGCCCTTGCTAATTATTTAGTGTAGTGCGCCCATAAAAACGGTTCTGTCCAAATGCCGTGCATACGGTATGTTTTATTTTTGGAGGACACAATTATGACATTATCTTTTTCTCTTTTGTTTTCGGTTGTCTTTAAAGAGCCGTTAGAGCCTGGTGGCCCTGGAAATTCAATATTCGGTTGAACGAGGGCTGGACCAAATTTGGCAGAGGTTTCTGCGCGAGCTCACTTCTTGATCCCTTAACAATGTTATCTGACGAACGCGATCGACGTTTATCCTGCTTCTTGCCGTTCGTGGTCTTCCAGATCTCTCTTATTTAGGCTATGGACTGTTCTTGTTCTTTTGAATTTCGCTTGAATTTTATTATTAGATTGTGAATGCACATGAAACACTGTTACACGCAATTGGGGGAATGCAACCGCTTTGCCGGAATATCCGTTTGACTTCTGCGTGAGATTTGGTTGTAAAATAAACCTCAGCAATAAGAGCATGCACTTTGCTCGTTGGTGATGTGATCTTAAGACATTTTGAAAAATGACTGATTGATAAGCCCTCCCTTGTAAGACAGATGCAATGCATGTTTTGCACTTAAAAAGACCGCCTTAATTATCTTTCCTATGTAAATTAATAGATTAAGAGGAGATAACCTTCAGATCACTGGAGCAAGGTAATCAGTTTGTGTTATTATTCAAGAGATGTTGGCAAGAAATTCACTTCAATATTGGTACTCACTCGTTTGACGAGGCAGGCTCATTTGGACAGAACTGTTTTCATACCATATTTTCAAACAAGGATATCTTTGCAGCGCCTTTGTCAATTTTGACCATTCTTCCACCATTTGAAAGCTTAATTCATGATCTATTAAGAAATTAATATTATATGTTTGAAAATCATTTTGTTCTTACAGTATGGCTTCCATCTAATTATTCCAGTTTTTTGACTCGCGTGGTAAAATAATAATTATATGGTTTGACCCCCAAAAAATTGCAACAAAACGGGTTTTTTAACTGATATAGGTAGTATTTATCTTCAGTAACAACATATCAAAAATCTAAAAAAAATCGGCCTTCCGGAAATTGGTATTTTTCAAGATGGCCGCCAAATGTCTGCCAAAATCCTAAAATGGCTGTATCTGAGGTACTAGATGTCTAAAATGTGCAATTTTGGTATATATGCCTAGGTTTTAGTGGTCTAAGAAGTCAATGAGACTAGTAGGATTATTGTCAGGTCAAACAGTATCCACAAAATCCAATATGGCTGCCAATATCCAAAAGTGGCTATTAGTTGGTTATAATTTTTATAAATTGGCAAATTTGGTGCTTATGTCCAGATTTTTGTGGCCATTAAATAAATAAGGCAGGACAAATTATATTTGAGTCAAAAACAAGCCTTCAAATACAAAAATGGCGCCAAAAAAACAAAAAAAGGTTAAAATGGCCGCCGAAATGCATATTTGTTTCTTGAAAAAAAAGGCAAAATAACATATTTTAATTAAAATGGCTTTAAAACTAATTGTAAAACACTTAAAGGTCAACCTTACTATAGGTAAGTTACTTCTGGAGCTATGACAAACTCATTTTTCTCAAAATAATCTCAAACACATCATTTATAACAAATAATCAACATAAAATTTTGGACAACAACAACAAGATCATTTGTCCACTAATTATGATGTTAGCATGTTTTAAAAAATGGCGCCAGTACCGAGGTCCAAAATGGCCGCCCAAATATGTTTTCATGGACAAAAATGGGTAAAAACTACTTAAAAACAACATCAAGCACACTACAGGGTGGACCAATAAAAGCGTTATCGAAGTTCAATGTCACGTAACTTAAAATTAGACAATAATTCGAGAATAATTTTTATATATTCATAAACATTGGTATCTTGTTCCTGTATGGTGAAAATGTTATATCAAACAAAGCTTGAGATGATCATGTTGATATGAAATAAATAGCTAACAAAGGGTTTTTTTTCAGTTTTCATTCCTTTAACATGTTTAAAACATTAAAAATGATATACTAAAAATCAGCTCAAATCGAAACGGCGGGAATATGAAAAATCTTCATAAAAACAAAACGGCATCCATTCAAAATGGCGCCCAAACTGATCGCTGATATAAAAGTTTTATTTCTCAGAAATTGTTTAGACTATTTCTTTTGTATTTTCATAACAGCCTCATCCCCAGGGTGGCATACTTTCTTTTGCCTCTCAGGAGAAAACAAGAAGCAAGCTGAGGTTAAAATTCCACAATATGCATTCCAGAGGTCAAGGTCAATCAGTTAAAACTAAATTACACACATGCTAAGATAGGAACCTACACCATTAATACAAATACGTTTTATAAATATTGTCACGAATGTATAGGTTCGTTCAGTGTATAGACCTGACGGGGAAGACCTCTTTTGGTCTATGCGCTGCGAGCTCGCATTGGGTGCGAGAGGTCCCGGGTTCGATTCCGGGCTGGGTCGCAAAATTTATTAAGCGCTGGTATGCTTCGTGATTATTACAGTAGAGTAACATTAATAAACAGCATTGGGGATAACAACAGAAACATTTGACCCAAAACAATTCATTTACTTCATAAAAGCATCCAAAATGTGTTCCAAAGTGACTTTGACTTTTTTCGTGCAAAAATACGTATGAGCAACATTAAAACAGTATTAATTATATCGAAGCTTGAAAATAATCATTGGAAGGTGGGTTTGGAGTGAACAGCAGAGTGATTTGTATAATTAAAATCATATATCATTCTTAGTTTTAATTCATAAAGGTGTCCCAAAACAGGCCCAAAATAACTGACGAAAAACATTCATTTTACAGGTTTAGTGTATTTTGATGACTACTTTGGGCCTATTTTGTGCATCTTGAATTTGAAGAATTGAATGCCATGATTTTGTGGACAGATGTTTTTGTTAGAACCCTCAAAGACCGGTTAATATATTCCAATGTCTCAACCGTTACCGACTTTTGTTTGAAAAGAAAACATAAAAGTTTCTTATTTTGTGACAGGTTCAGCCTGCAATGATGAATAATATCATTTGAAAAAAAACTCAATAGTAATTTTTCTATTATGGACGAGTGCATTTATAAATTTCAGCATCCTTACCCAAAAAAAATTGTAACAAAAGAGTTTTTTTAACTGATATAGGTAGTATTTATCCTAAGTAACAACATATCAAAAATCTAAAAAAATCGGACTTCCGGAAGTTGGTATTTTTCAAGATTGCTGCCAAAATGGCCGCCAAAATCCTAAAATGGCTATAACCGAGGTACTAGATGTCTAACATGTGTGATTTTGGTGTCTGTGCCTATGTTTTAGTGGTCGCAGTCAATGAGATTAGTAAGATTATTGACAAATCAAACCGTATCCACCAAATCCAATATGGCCGCCAAAATGGCTGCCAATATGCGAAAATTACTATAAATCATTTATTATTTAGCTTAAATGGGCAATTTTGGTCTCAACCATTCCCAACTTTTATTTGAAAAGAAAACATAAAGGTCTCTTATTTTGTTCGTTCAGCCTGCAATGATGAATAAATAACTGGAAAAAAACTCAATAGCAATTTTCTATTATAGACGAGTGCATTTATGAATTTCAGCATCCTTACCCCAAAAAACTGCAACAAAAAGTTGTTTAACTGATATAGGTATTAGGTAGTACATATCAAAAATCTAAAAAAAAATCGAACTTAGATGTTTAAAATGTGTGATGTTTGTGTATGTGTAGTGGTCGCAGTCAATGAGATTAGTAAGATTATTGACAAATCAAACAGTATCCACCAAATCCAATATGGCCGCCAAAATGGCTGCCAATATTGCGAAAATTACTATAAATCATTTATTATTTAGCTTAAATTGGCAATTTTGGTGTGTCCTGATTTCTGTTGTCATTAAATTTGATGACGCTAATTAGATTAGGCTTGAGTTATAAACAAGGCATCAAATCCAAAATGTCACCAATAATAAGGTTCAAAATGGCCGCCAAAGTGCATTTTTGTGTCTCCAAATGAGTTAAAATGGCATCAAAATGACTTTAACATATCAAATATTCAAGAAAATCAATGAAATTATTTTATGTTAAATTACCTTAAAGGTAATAAAAGCCCAATTTCTTAAATGTTATTCTCCATAAGTGTCAAATCCAAAATAGTACCAAAATTGGGTCAAAATTGGCCGCCGAAATAATTTGTTATCAATAAAAATTGCTAAGAGTTGTATCAAACTATTACTATTCAAAACATTGATTATTCAAGATTATTGTTGAAAAATGGCTTTAAAAGGTATATCAGACAAATTTCTCCTCGAATTATGCTGTTAACAAGCTTCAAATTCCACAAGGCGCCTGTACTGAGATCCATAATGGCCACCAAAATATGTGTAAATGTGTTACAAATGGCTTTAATGACTTAAAAACAGCAAAAAGTACACTCTATTTTTCAAAATATTAGAAATGGTTTTGAGAGTAATAGCCTTAAACGTCTCCAATTACGCTCTTAACATGTTTGACCCATTTTTATGGCATTAAAACATATCATGGCGGCTATTTTGTAACCTCAGTACAGATGCCATTGAAATTTTAAGCTTGTTAACAGCCTAAATTGGGGAAAAATATACCTATTGTATCTCTCAAAACCATTTTCTATCAAATATCTTGAAAAATATAGTGTGTTTGATGTTGTTTTAAAGTCATTTAAGCCATCTTTAACACGTTTAAGCGTATTTTGGTGGCCATTTTGAATCTCAATACAGACATCATTCGGTATTTTAAGCTTGTTAACAGCCTAATTTAGTGACAAATATATCTGTTGTATTAAACTCTTAAAACCATTTTCATCAAATTTCTTGAAAAAAAAATGATGTGTTTGATGCTGTTTGAAAGTCGTTTAAGCGTATTTTGGCGGCCATTTTGAATCTTAATACAGGCACCATTTGGAATTTTAAGCTTGTTAACAGCCTTGTTAACAGGGGACCAATATGAAAAGGATTTGTGGGCAAAATTTGTTACAGCTTTGCATCCATGTGGAATCATATCCTCAATTATCCAAGAATTGAAGACATATCCCCCGTCTTCCTAAGGGGAGTGGGGTGGGTGGTGGGGGGTTACCCCCCCCCCCCTAACGGATGATCACCGATTGCAAAAACGCAAAACAAAGCGACCCCGGGCATTTGGGTAATTGTTTTTACAGTTTTTTTTGCGGTCATTTTGAAAAAAAAATCGGGGGTACCACCTAAGGTGGGGTTATGGTAAGCCGTCAAAGTCGGCGGGTAGGGGGGTGGTTGCCACCTCGGAAAATTTTAAGTCGCCATGTTGAAAAATTTCTGCATGCTATTGACTTGAAAATTACAGAACATGTTAGAATAGTTGATTCCTTCAGCTATTAGAAAAAATTCGACGAAAATCGGACATTTAGAACTTTTATAACAATTTTTTGAAAAAGTGGCCATTTTTGCCCAAAGTCGATTTTTTTCGGTACTTTATGACGTCATAATTACGTAACGCCACGACAGAAAAAGGCTTAGAAAGACGAGGGATATACCAAAAATCACTATATTTTGGTCATTTTTTTTACCTTTTTGATCTTTTTTTTTCCGTCAAAATTAACCATAAAAAGGATGTTAAGTCCCAAAATACTGTATGCAGAAGTTTTTGTTATTCGATTTTATCTAAATGAATGATTTGATTTTTAATAAAAATTATTTTGGGGCCAAAAATTGATTTTTCACTATTTATCATGATTTTTTTATGATTTTTGGCTATTTTGGGTGTTTTTGAATACTAAATCAAAAAATTGATTTTACCATCCAGCCACACGCTAATGTTCACCCCATAAAGATGGGAAGCCCCCTGAAGCTATAAGGTTTTACTGCACTTTATGCTTTTTTGTGGGGTTATATGAAAGCCCCGGTGGGAGTCGAGGGGGCGAAGCCCCCTGAAGCCATAGGGTTTTACTGCATTTTGTGGGTATATGAATATGTATGATGATATTTGGGGAGCAAAAGTATTCTTTTCTCTTCTCTTTTTTCTTTTTTGTCATTTCAGCGCCCCCCTGCGACTGATGACTGGTGACTAGCTTGAGGTCCCGGGCTTGAGATGTGATTGTTTTTGACGAATATCCTAACTAATTTGCTTTACTAATTTAAATCATTTTTTGCGTAAAAGTACTCGCGGGAAAATCTTACTGAAGACTGGTCAAGCAGCTGCTTGACTAACTAGCTTAGTCAAATAATCGTGAGAAATCTTGACTAATCTTACTGACCAATTTTGTTTAGTCAGTGTGACAAGACGGAAGCGTTCTGGAGTCTTTGGAATTTACGTTACTTTTTTATTATACATTATATTGCACAAAAATTATAGAATTAAACTTTTAAAAAACATTACTAAAAGTTACTGGATATTTTACTGCCAGAAAAATTCCTTTTTTAAGGTAATTTTAACAGTGTAAGGCCTACAGAACTTACGAAATTAATGGTTGAAAAGGGAGATCCCCGTTTATATCCCCACCCCTTCCAGACGACACATGATCAGCCAAGTTAAAACAAATTATATTGACAAAATGATATCAATGTGAACTGATAAGATAATTATAGCAAGGTATTGAACTTTAAACCACAGTTGGCTCATTCCATGGAAAATGAATCTTTTTTGACTTCAAGCAAAAAATCAGCTCTTTATTTGCCAATATTAGCAGGTTTATCACTCATACGTTTATTACTTGGTGCGTGAGAAGTATTTCCCAGATATAGAAATTGTGACGCTTTTCTATCCGTGCATGAAAGAGCACATGTTTTAACTCAAAAATGTCACAAACATTACCAAAAAGTTACACCAAAATGTCACAAACGTAACCGAACAAAACAATGCATTAAAAGAAATCCTGCCAATAGAATTCTCTTCAACTTTATGAAATTATTTGTAAATATGTTACCAATCATCTGTAGAAAGCGCAATGCAAAATTCGATAACATGTCAGAGAAATTATACTTTTAAGTCATTTAGAGCAAAAAAAAAAATATCCGTGCAATGAAGTTTATTCGGGATTTTGGCAAATAATGTTTGAATACTTGGTCCCACCAGTGGGCAATAATATCAACAACAAACTCAATGATATAATGTCTATGCTAGCAGCTGAAGTCATTTACAAGTGAAATTTGCACTGTTTTGGTCACAAACGTTACTTTGGAATTGCCCAGTTGTCATTACAACATCACGATAAGTCAGATTAACAAGTAAGTGTTCCGAAAAAAAAAAACTTGAGCACTTTGTTTTGGTTCTATTTTACTAAATTATATATTAGATTCAGAAAAAGGATTCGAACACACACACCAAAAAGTTGAGGATTGAACCGCAACATCTTTAATGGACAACTCATTCGTACAGAAAATGTGTATTGCACGAAATGATTTCTCAATCATTTCAGCATATTGACACCTAGTCTCAGGAGGGTGGATTAAAACGCTCCCCTCAATATGTCCATTTCCATTATATATCTGCAGTTTATATCTGCAGTATAACTGTATCCATTGTGTGCATTTTGTTCATCAATCAAGAGGGTGGAATAAACTCACTCCCCAATATGTCTGTTTACTAAGATATCTGCGGTAAGTGGGAGTACTTATCGTCCTTTATATTGTGATCCTCTTAACAGATGAGTGTTTAACCTCAACCTCAATCTAATATTATTTATCAACTTTGTACGTGTCAGATCCTGATTGTTAAAGGGGCAATTCATGATCCACTTTTCACCCTCGATGTCACCTCTATCAAATTTAAGTTTTTTAGGTTATAAGAATCCTCAGCTGGTGTATGTTACGATCCCCAAACCATTCTTTCATATGTGCTTGCGTTTTTGAGAAAAGTGAGAAAATGTGTCATTTTCTAATTATTGTCGGGGCCCCGACAGTAATTACAACACAGTAGCCTATGGGGATTTTCAAAATGCTGAAAAGCCTGTAACTTGGAAACGAACGGTCGGAATCAAGTGAAATTTTCAGTATATATTTATGTTGTACTCTTCTTTTTATTTAGCTAGAAAAGAGGCCACATCAAAATCATGAATTGCACCTTTAATTGACGAAATAAGTCGAGTTTTATAACTCCTTGCATTGTATTAACTCTTGATCTTTAGTTTGGCGCTGTTGCATAACTCTAGCTGAATCTATCATCTTCCAATCGCAAGCATCTTTCAAAATCCAATGAAACATTACTGTGAAGTATGTTAGGAGTTAACTCACTCAACTTTCCATTGAATACAATTTTCAATTAAAGTATTTGTATATTTTCTTATTTCTAATGTTATTTCGTTTTAATATCAATAATCCCATACTTGTATTCGAACCTCGTCAGGGAAAGCGAAAGCGGCCTCAGGGGGATAACTCATCTAACAAAAACACAATTGATGTCAAGTAATACCTCCTCAATTATATCTCAGGGGGTATAAACTAAACTGGCAATAATAATAATAACAGGCCTTGTGTCAGTAGGTGAGGTATGTATAAGGGTGGAGGCGTTACAGTTTTAGGTAAAAATAAGGAATATTCATACCATAATTTCAGATAGGAGTGGTCAATTGATTTGGTTTATGGACCATAACCTTGACAATTTATCCGGCTATAAGTCCCCATTCTTTCATATTCAATTATTCTTTACTTTTTGACATATTTGCATTCAAATGGCGCTTTGTGAGGGTGCGAGGATCATATGGATGTAGCAGGTATGTATGCATAATGCATACATACCTGCTACATCCATTGCATCAATGAGGCAACTATACGGTGCATTATAAGTATTGGCTATTACCTGTCGTTGTACCTACTGAAGGGTTATTGTTTATGAACAAATGATAAATCAGTGATTATGAAAAGGAATTGTGGATGATTATGAAAAGAAATTGTGGATGATTATGAAAAGAAATTGTGGATGAAGACATATAAATTGGTATTTGTAGTAATGGATTCCAATTGACTTTCAAATAATATTTGATCACACTATAGCTCAGTACAGAAGCAAATTCCTTCATTACAAGTTTGGTTTATTTAAAAGTATATAGCACCCCCTTCATATATCGAGGGGTCAGATTATTGAACTACATACAGTTATAAAGATATGATGAAATCAATTATGGTACCATTTTTGCATGAAATTCTATACTTACACCCTATATGACATTTGTTCCACCCTGTATATCCACTTTTTTGTGGTTTGTTGACAATCCTTACAATCATAGCTTTACAATGATATATAATTTACTGGGACTTTAACACAGGAAAAGAATTGCTATGCGTTAAAAAGAAAAGACATGCAATTTCCATTCTACATCAGTGTGTAACGCAGATTCGTCCTACCTCATAACACAACGCCAAGTTCATCATCTTTATGTATTCACAGTATAACTTGTTCAACATATGCATATGAACTACAATTATTTACTGTTACAACTATTGATCTTCCACAAGGCCGAGATTTCAAAACCATTAAAATCACTATTTTCAAACATTTTATAAAAGATAACAAGTTTATTGTCAAACAATAAATAATTTTGCGGATGACAGGGATAATTGTCTGGTTAAGTGTGGTGCGCCTTTGTTCAGTTGTCTTTTTCAATTGATTTTTATGTTTTATTTCACGTAAAATTGCGAGACTTTCATTTCATGTTTTCTACAGTATTGTCCTCTAGGCCAATCAAATAACCGAACATAATAGGTGACCCGTTCGGATTCAATTTAGCCAATTCATTCGACTCTGAATCGAACTAACTGGTGGTTAGTTTCTTTATCATATTCCTTGTATTGTCCTCTAGGCCAATCAAATTGCCGAACATAATAGGTCACCCGTTCAGATTCAATTTAGCCTAATTCATTCGACCCGGTATCGAACTAACTAGTGGAATAAATCTGCCTCTGGCAGCTAATTGCATATTGGTGCTCATTAATGGTTTTTCATTTCACCTTTTGTGTTGGTGTAATTATTCCATGGGTATCCACAAAAAAAGATAAACCATTTAAAACATATTTCTGTATACAACATATATAGTGATTAAAATCAAGTTTCATAAAACATGATGACGAGGATACAAAGGAGACAAAATTATATTTTATTTGTAAATTAATAGATTAAGAGGAGATAACCTTCAGATCACTGGAGGAAGGTAGTGGGTTTGTGATTTGAAAAAATTCAATCCAATATTGGTACTTACTCGTTTGACCAGGTATGCCAATTTAGACAGAACTGTTTTCATTCCATATTATTCAAATAAGGATATCTTTGGCAACACCTTTATCAATTTTCACCATTCTTTCACTGTTCGAAAGTTTAATCAATGACCTGTTTAGAAACTAATATTATTTGTTCGAAATTACTTTTGTTCTTACAATATAGCTTCCATCTAATTATTGCAGTTTTTTTCACCCACATGGTATACATATTCTGGCGAGGTTTCACTTCATTACTTACATTCAAACTTGTAAAGTTTATGGCTATGTGGGCGTGTAAAATCTAAAATCTATCTTACTTAGACATCTAAATGAATACTCAGTGACACCTGTATAAAATGCCTCATATGACACATCGGGTGCTCATATTGTGTGACGTGCTCTTGCAAATTGATTGGAAAGTTGCCAATGATAACTTTCCAACTTCTGAAGTGAAAAAGTGATCACTTCTGAAGTGAAAAAGTAGTCCGGTCATTTGTTTAACTTTTTTTTATTCATTTAAAGCCCATGCATATAATTTTAACTACAGCTTGTCCCAATATTAATGCAACGAGCAAAAAAAAAATATTAAAAATAGTTACCATAAGATAAAATCACAGTAATATACATTTTTTAAAAGTGGAATAATTACTCTACAACATAGTTTTTGTCCTGTCTAATTTTACCGCTTCCGTCTAGATATATGAAGAATTTAAGAAAGTATTTTAAATCTACTTTGTGTCAATTTGTAAGATTAGACTTGATTAGAACTTGAAATGAGGAGAATATGACGGTATTCTGCAACCAATTATAGCACATTCAATCCAAACAAATCTTGCCTAACATTTACCTATATCTTATGTTCATCTTTAACTGAAACGTGCCTAAATTTCCAAATTAAAGCACGGGTCTTTATGATACTCTCAGTATGAGATAATCGGGTAGTTTAGGATTAAAAAGAGTGGACAAAAGTATCGTAATGAAAAATGATCATCAAAAATAGTTCTCAAGTCTTTAACCGAAACCGAGAACAAAACGAAAGTTAGTGATTCATCTTTCCCGTCAAAGGAACGCAACAGTTTGAATCAACAAGACGCAGCCGATCCTTTTAAAGTTGGATCCTTATGTCTTGAAATGAGTTCAAGGGATGCTGCTCCTAATCATGTGATTTAGCAATCATGTTTTTAGCAATTTCCATGCTTAGATTTAATGTGTGCTCCATTATGTCACCAATGGTGAATCTTTGCTAATTAACCAATCAGACCATCAAGATGTTTCGATTCAGTGATCCAAATTATACGAAACAAAATCTTGTTAAAACCAATGATATACTCTTTTATATTGTTATAAAGTTTGCTCAAAAGTGTGCTCTATTTTCTCAGAAGAAACGTCTAAGTCCGTTGCGTTTTTATTGGGCCTCCCTGTACATTTAAGTACGGGCGTGTGTAATAAGTCAGAAATTATTGATCAAGGTAATCATACATACAACTTTAAACACTAATTGCAGCTATGTGTCATTACTATAGTATTTTTTTAAAGTCAGGGCACCTCTTTCATAATGACAGAGGTAGACCATATTTTTGATTAGATACGGACAACGATTCTCTCAGCAATAAGTGTAATACTAGGCCTATGTGTTTACTGTGAGGCAACTAATTTGATTACTTGTACAGCAAAGATCATTGGTATATTATCGCCAAAAGCTGTTAACACTTAATGCAATCATACTGCAGGTCGCATAATTTCCCTTTCCCCTCTACGATATTAATCAGTGAAATATTTACTCGGTCGTGCTGTTGATGTTTAACATGAATATTAATGAGTCAGAAAAATATTTTCAAAAGTCCTATAAAATCGAAAATATAGATCTGAAAAAAAAAACATGTTGCATATTTATGGATAAATATTGTGTAAATATAATGCAACTACATTTTTCGAAATTTGTGTGACATTTCATGCAATTTTACTGGCAAATTATTTCACTCGATGAAGCTTCAAACTAGGCCGGTGATTTTCTCTAAAAATAATAATTCAGTGTAAAGTATATGTTTATGCCGATACATTTATAGCAAATGTTAGACTTTTTTCTTGAAAGTCCTGTGAAAATCTTGCGTTAAAATGTGCTAAAACAAAATTGATGTAACGGTTGCTTTTGTTTACTTTTCTGA
>JXSR01S000038.1:76637-98576 GCA_000969725.1 Ophiothrix spiculata
AAAGGCTGCATTTACAGGTCGTTTGGGATGGACAGTCTCATACTTGTAGATGCCTTACATTGTTCAATCAAGTACAGCTGTAAATACGCAGGAAAATCGTATTATGTCAGTGGTAGAATGAAGTTAGTTAGATCATTTAGACCTACACCAATACCTTCTAATCTTTTGCACGCCGGATTTCAGCATGATTTTTAACATCAAACATAGATAACAAACATACAACCACTGACTTAATTGAAGCATCTTTAAAGCATTATTGTGAACTTAACTTGAAGTCATTGGGGATAACGTAACACTTTATTTTACAGCGTAATGCATGGAATATATATGAACCCTTCTACGAAATTCTACTTGGCCGAAAGGTAACTTTTTTTGTCTGAAGTCCGCGGGCAATTCTAGCTATTGTATGTGATTTTGAAGCTTCTTCTAGACCAAATAATTTGATTGCAATACAGGCAACTTATACTCAATACAAAAAAGTAATTATATTGCTATTACTCTTGTTGTTGCTGCTGTTGTTTTCCTTATACCAGCATATTGTTTTGGAAAAATACGTTAATTTGAAACAACGTGTCATTACTTCTTTTCAAATCCTTTTTTTTTTTAAATCTAAGATTTTAACGATCTTCTGCATGAGATTTGGTGGTAAAATAAACTTCAGCAATAAGAGCACGTTGCTCGTTTGTAAACCAATCTTGAGGCATTTTGAACAGTGACTTATTAATAAGCTCTCCCTTCTAAGACAGTATGTCATTTTGCACTAGAAAAAAAGCCTAAGTTATCTTTTATATGTAAATAATTAATAGATTAAGAAGATATTTTCACTAGAGCAATGTAATCGGTTTGTGTTATTATTCAAGAGGTGTTGGCAAGAAATTCAATTCAATATTGGTACTTACTCGTATGACGAGGTATACTCATTTGGACAGAACTGTTTTCATACCATATTATTCAAATAAGGATAACTTCGCAATGCCTTTATCAATTTTCACAATTCTTTCACCCTTTGAAAGCTTAATTCATGACCTATTTAGAAATTAATATTATTTGTTCGAAATTCCATTTGTTCTTACAATATGGCTTCCATCTAATTATTGCAGTTTTTTGACTCGCGCGGTAGTTTCACATCATGCTACACGGGTTAAGAATTATTTCACATGCTATATATATGATCACGATGATCAAGGAGACTGAAACCTATCATACATGCCAATAGGACTCTGATCAATTTCAGTAGTGTTTGTAACTGTTACATGCAATAGGATTACTTTCAGTCGTGTTTGTAACTGTTACATTTTCCAATCTGCCAGTATTACATCAGATGGCGGGAACATAATCAATCGGTTTGTTCTATATCATGTGCCAAAAGTATTGTCTACCCCAAATAAGACACATGAAACAATTTCTAATTTTAGAAATATTTATGTATGATTAAAGAGAGCTGTTTATAAACCTTCAACATTGTTCAAGCCACATTTCTACATCAATTTCAGATATTTTATCTGAAATAAGCGTCTCCTTCCTTCCCTTCAGTAGCTTCTTCATCAAGATGTTTACATTAGTTTTCTCAGTTTGTTTTGATGGTCATCCACCCAAAATGTCATTGGGAATATGATCGTGAAAAAAATTGCTCATGAAATTTCGGAACCTCTTTCGATTATTTTCAATTGTTCTCTTCAAACCGGCGTTGTACCAAATCAACGTAAGGTGGCTAAGGTAATACCAATATATAAGAAAGATGATGCAGAAATATTCTCTAACTATAGACCTGTGTCTGTACTTCCATGTTTTTCAAAAATACTTGAAAGGTTAATGTTCAATAGATGTATGGACTTCATAGATAATAATAAGTTATTAAATAAAAAACAATTTGGATTTAGATCTAACCATTCAAAATATTTTCCTGACTTTATTTGGCTAAAAATATCAATGTTTTGAAACATTAACATGATAGACAAGTACATTTAAAATATACTGATTTGCTATCTTGTATTCTAGATATTGATACGATGATAATTAAACAAATCACATCTTTTCATAAAAAATACTAACACTATTATGTCGTCTTGCTTCTGTTTGGTTGTGCACCCATGGTGCATCATGCAATACAGGTAAGATTTATTCACTCTGTGATACAGGATCTTGATAATCAAGGAAAAAGTCTGAAAACAGTAACACGCCAAGAGGATTCGTTTCAACAGTTTTTGTGAGTATCAGATTTATTCATCTGCCAGACACGTCAGGTGATGGTAATATGATGGCTTGTCCTGTAACCCCATGATGTTATGTAGAGGATTTTTTTCCTACAGGATTTTCTGATAACTATTGCCATTCAGTTTCGCCGACGAGTTGAAGTTCTATGGACTCAATCTCTGGTAAAATAGCATCATTGAACTATTGTCTAATACTCGTTGCACTCACAGCAGGGTTTTTGGGAATCACATTGATCGTGCCTTTGTGTTTGGTTGGGGTGTAGGTTTGTGTTTGGAGTGTGTGGTGGTGGGGGTGGGGTGTGTTTGTGTGTTTCTTTGATTGTTTGTTTGTTTTGCGGTGATTAGCATAAATAGACGAAAATGGTGCTGTTCGGAATATTCTATCGAAAAGAAATAATTTTCGTTTTTAACATTTCATTTTACACTGAATTCAGCTCAAAATCCCACCGGAAAACTTTTCAACAGATCTTTATCTGCTCATTTCTGAGCTAAGTACATAAATCTTAAAACATAAATCAATTAAAAATTGTCTTTCTTTCTGTATCATTTAAGGGTTATAATTTTCGTGTTTTCTAATTCAGTTTTACCATTTCTTTGACTAATTCCCTCCTTTGTCTACCCTTGCCTGCGACTGTTACGCCATTTCATTCATCTGCATATGTGACCATTTGTCTCAAATAAGCAGTAAATGCAACAAACTTCTTCTTTTTCTTAAATTTACCGAAATTGATTTTTGACAGATTCATATTCCTTTAGAAAATATACGGCTTGCTGATCTTTGAACGTGTTTATCTCAATTATGCATTTTACTCACTGACAACCTTTGACGGATCATAGCTTGATTTCTGGAAATCGAGATGAGTTCATTTATGTGTCATTTTAATCCTTATATCATGATCTTTGCAAATAGTAAAAAAAATGAAAATGGCCAGAGGCTGCATTTACAGCTCGTTTGGGATGGTCAGACTCATGTTTGTAGATGCCTTAGGGTCAAAACATAGTTCCTTTGAGCTATCAAACATTTGGTACAACAACTCTTTGTTATAACATTAATTCCAATGAATCTTCTAATCAATAACGGATGCTTGGTGTTAAAAATCACCAAACATTTGACATCAAAGAAAATGTTGTATTGTATTGATTTGTTATCACCAAGCCTCCGTTATTAAAAGAAAGTACATTGGAACCATATATCAGATTATAAGATAAAAAACACTTGTTGCACCAAATGTGTGATAGCTCAAAAAAACTATGTTTTGACCTATACATTGTTCAATCAAATACATATATATAAAGTATATAAATACATCTAACTGTCTGTAAATACACAGGGAAACATTATTATGACAGTGGTAGAATGAAGTTAGTTAGATTATATAGACCCAAACCAATTCATTCCCATCCTTTGCATGCCAGATTCCCGCATGACTTAAAAAAAAAAAAGCTATCACCTACATCAAACATAGATAACAATCACTACAACCAATCTGAGGCATCATTAAAGTATTATTAATTTGTGAACCTAACTTGAAGTCAATGGGATAACGTAACACTTTATTTTACAGCGTAATGCATAGAATATATATGAACCCTTCTATGAAATTCTACTTGGCCGAAAGGTACCTTTGTTTGTCTGAAGTTCATGGGCAATTCTAGCCATGTATGTGATTTTGTAGATTCTTCTGGACCGAATAATTTGATTGCAATAGAGGCAACTGATACACAGTACAAAAAAGTAATTATATTGCTATTGCTATTGCTGTTATTGTTGCTGCTGTTGTTTATCTTGTACCAACATATTGTTTTAGAAAATACGTAAATTTTAAACAACGTGTCATTACTTCTTTTCATTTTTTTTTTCAAATCTAAGATTCTGACGATCAAATTTTTATATAAATTTTATTGCAACATTGTCAATTATCAGTATAGTGCAGAAGACATTATTGATCAGCGTGCCCTAAAATGTGATTGTCAAAATTTACGTTTTGAATATATCATAACATGTTAAACATATGATACGCATCAAAATGTTTCAAAGGCACTCAGAAGAAAAGAGGCTTTATCTATAAATTGTTGGCGCCAAATTTAGGGATTGAAATGTTCTTGTTGAGGTTGAATATGAACAATCTTTTAACATCTCATCATGCTCATGTTAAATGTTGAAAATTGCCAACCAGCTTGAAGATGTGCTTTACTTTGTTCAATACACAAAGAAGTAAGGATGGCAAAAAATTCGATTGTAAACACGTAATAAATTACCAGATACTAGTCTCCTGAATATCATGTCCTTCAGCGGTACAACAGTTAAAGCAAATTTAAACAGTAAATCGAGTGCTGAAATTCTGAAATAGATGAAAACGTGTTCGCCTTGGAGGTATTTTCTGCCGAGGTTTCACTTCATTTCGAACTTGTTGAGTAAATGTATGACAATGTGGGCGTGTTAAATCTAAAATCTCTTTAAGGCATATAAATGAATACTTTTTGATACAGACATAAATAGCTTCGTATGACAGCAAAGAACAGAAATGTGCTCATAATATATGACGTACTCTCACAGAGTTATTGAAAAGTTGTGATTGAAGATTTTGGATAAATGGCATCTAGTGTTAAAGATCATATACCTTAATATGCGTAACATAACAATATTCCAGATACATGAATATGGAACATTCAACTGACATTGACGTCTTTACACTTTATTTTTATTGAATTCAATGCAATTAAAGAATCCCTTGTTATCTATGTTTTTCATCGTCCACAATCTTGCGGAACGTATAAAAGTATAGTTTAAATATAAAAAATATGAATATTATAGACTATTGTCCTTGCTATCTTCTTGTGCTAGATATTTATTTTTAAATACCAAACAAACAAAACACATCTTCCCATAACACAAACTTACTCTATGTTCTTTTTCTCGTTATATAGTTGCACAGCATGCTATTTTACGGATAAGATTTATTTCACATGCTATATGATCATGATCATCAAGGAGAAAAGGTCTGAAACCTGTTACATTGCGATAAGATTTAGTTTCAGTCGAGTTTGTAACGGTTAGATTTTCCCATCTGCCAGTATTACATCAGATGGCGGTAACATAATCAATCGGCTTGTTCTATACGATGTGCCAAAAGTTTTGTCTACCCAAATAAGAAACAATTTCTAATTTTAAAAAATATTGCTAAGAACGATTAAAGCTTAAGAGAGCTATTTATTAACCTTCAACATTGTCTAGGTCACATTCTGCATCAGTTTCAGATATTTCAGATATTTTATCTGAAATAACCGTTTACTTCTCTTCAGTAGCTTCAGTACACACTCAGGACCCCTATATAATAGTCTTGGGTATGTAAGACTCTAGTGTAAGAGTCTTACTCACCCAAGACCATTAAGTAGGGGTCCCGAGTGTGTACGACTCTAGTGTAACCACCCGAAATACCTTCAGGTGGTAACACTAGAGTCTTACACACCCAAGACCATTCTGTAGGGGTCCTGAGTGTGCAAGACTCTAGTGTAACCACTCGAAATACCTTCAGATGGTTACAGTAGAGTCTTACACAACCCAAGACCATTCTGGTGGGGTCCTGAGTATGTAAGACTCTATAGTGTAACCACCCGAATTACCCGAATTACCTTCAGGTGGTTACACTAGAGTCTTACACACCCCAAGACCATTCTGGTGGGGTCCTGAGTATGTAAGACTCTATAGTGTAACCACCCGAATTACCTTCAGGTGGTTACACTAGAGTCTTACACACCCCAAGACCATTATGTAGGGGGTCCTGAGTTTATAAGACTCTATAGTGTAACCACCCGAATTACCTTCAGGTGGTTACACTAAAGTCTTACACACCCAAGACCATTATGTAGGGGTCCTGGGTATGTACGACTCTAGTGTAAGAGTCTTACACACCCAAGACCAATATGTAGGGGTCCCGAGTGTGTAAGACTCTAGTGTAACCACCCGAAATACCTTCAAGTGGTAACACTAGAGTCACCCAGGACCATTATATAATGATCCTGTAGTCTCAACAGATGTGTTTCCAAACTTTCTTCTATACTTTTGGCAATTCTAAATGACTTTCTGATCTAGCTCTCTTTCAACTGTTTTATTTGATGAATTGCTAAATATCGGAAGATTTGGGGTTCTTGAAACAGAGTCCAACAATAATATTTTGAAAACAAGAGCACATAAAAATTGTTGCAGATATTACTTTTACTTCACTAGTACATCCTGTTCATCATCCATGAGTTTTTTATAGTTTGATATTACATGTACAACCTCAATCAAGTATACACGGTCTGGTAGAAACAACCATGGGTAGACGATACTTTTGACACACCGTATATATATAATCTCACAATATTGTATAATGGTTGTTTCTCGTTATTGTATAG
This sequence comes from Ophiothrix spiculata, assembly GCA_000969725.1. NCBI lineage: Eukaryota > Metazoa > Echinodermata > Ophiuroidea > Amphilepidida > Ophiotrichidae > Ophiothrix > Ophiothrix spiculata. Next base: position 83,249 of record JXSR01S000038.1, read on the forward strand.
GATTTTCTAATCAGGAGAACACTGATATTTCACACCACACTAAAATACAAGCAGGGAATGTTCTGTAAAAACGTAGCACAAACTTGTCTGTCATGTATGTTGTTAACACTTTATTATTTTAAACAACATTTTTATTTCGACGATATAGTTAGATATTTGCCGGTATATAATTTGTGACTTTTATACTGTTCTATCAACCGCCGACAGATCTAATAGGGTATATTGCCTTTCTTTGTTAAGTTTAGGGGAAAAAACACCTCGGTTTAGGTACACTTAGAATGCCGGGTATTATGATTGGTAAAAACTCTTTAAGGTTGTGTTATCGGGAATAAAACTTTGACCAAAGACAACAACCTGGTCGTTGGTATTTAAATATATTTACACGGGGGATGAGTGAAAATTACAGTTTCCTACAAGATTAGTGCAAGGTATACATAGTTAAGATTTAATTTAATATATATGCTTCAAAAATGTTTTAAAACATTAGAAGCATCACAAAAGATAACTTCTGCACCTTTTTCAGACTTGAATCCTCCCAAATGGAGTGCTTTTTAAATATTGGCTATTGTATATTTAATATGCCGAGGCAGTTCTCAATCATGCAGAACTAATTGAAATTGGAAGTCCCGCCTGTACCTTGATACAAATTACATCGTCTTTTGTGACGGATAGAGAGTGCATAGTATACAAATATTGAATGCCTAATAGTGCAATAGTACAAAATATATCATGAGGTCAAATTTGGACTTTTCTATTTCACGAGGCGTAGCCGAGTGAAATGGATCAGTCCAAATTTGACCGAATGATATATTTTGTACTAGTGCACGTGCATAGGCATTCAATATTTGTTTTATATCATGATATCACACAGGTTTGTTTAATGCCGTGCAATAGTAGCCGTGCAATAGTACAAACTATTGCAAGGCTTAAATCACTGTAATCATGATATAATACTTGCTAATGTAATTAAGTAAAGAAATTGAAATAAATAACCCTTTACCTTCGTTCTCCAGGTTTGCTTCAAATAACGATACAAAGACCCTAACAAATCTGCAACGGAAGGGGTGTTTTGGACGGTTTTAGATCATTTAGATAAATTGCTCTTATTCTGTGACCATTGTTTGCTTTGCACTGCGATAAGTGCCTACTGATAAATAAAGCCATTCAGAATTGGAACGGGCCCGCCGACTAGTTGAAGTTCTTTGGGCTAGATAGCATCATAGTCAAATTATTGGTGAACAAATTATTGGTATTGGCTATTTTGAAACAGAACAACACATCTTTTTGATAGTTTTCTTTAGTTCATTTCTGATCTAAATTTTCAAATATTTGTGCAGTTTGGTTTTCCTTTCTTTTTTATTTATATGTATGAAATTTAATTTTACAAGATTTTTATTTTATTTATTCTCACATTTTCGCAACATCAACTGGGAATTTACAACCTGGATGTCAAATTCTAGGCTTATATTATTCAATTAAGTATATAGATATTTAAAAACATTCCCGTCTTCCTGAGGGGGTGGTGGTTACCAGCCTCTTGTGATTTTGGAATTGTTAAAGTTATATTGCTTGATACTATAGTATAGTTTAGGGTCACCTCTTTCCATTGATACCAAGATCATGAAAATCGGTCTAGGCGTTACGTAATTATGACGGCACAAAGTATTTCCGGACCGAACAAATCGACTTTTGGCAAAAATTGCCTCTTTTTAAAATATCGCTATAAAAGTTCTAAATGTCAAATTTTCGTCGGGTTTTTGCTAATGCTAATAAATAAATGAATTAACAATGTCCTGTATTTTTCTAGTCCATAGCATGCAGATATTTTCGAGATGGCACTCACCCCCTACCCGCCGACTTTGACGGCCTACCATAACCCCACCTTAGGCGGTACCCCTAATTGTTTTCGTCAAAATGACTGCAAAGGATATAAAAACAATTACTCAAATGCTCAGGGTCGCCTTGTTTTTCGTTTTTGTGCAATCGGCGGTCATCCGTTTGAGAACATTTAGCACGAGATACATCCGCTATTACAAAATCGTCAAGATAGTGCCGGATATTATTGGGATTCGCACCCATGTTTTAATATGGTATATGAACTAAATTTCTCAAACACACTGCAACTCATTGAGCACCCCATTGGTATAAACATCTATCCACCAAGTATTAATTAAGGAAATAACCATGATAATTGTTTCAGTTTCGCTACAGCCAACTGCAAAACATTATTGTATACTTATGGGGATAACTCGGCACTCTATGACAACTTAATGGTTTGGATATATATGATCACTCTTGAAAAATCATATTTTGCCGAAGGATGACCATATTGTCTGGGTACAGACGGTTAATTCAGGTGAGTTTTGGGGAAAATTAGATTGAAGTCGCTTGCAACTAATGTAAAACATGCTTTGACATAATGACCCGGAGTATCTAGCTGTCATCAGTGAAAAGGGGTATCAGGCGTGACAAAGGACTTCCATACAGCACCCTAAAGGAGTATCTACATAATATCAAAAATGCACCCTAAATACATGTAAGTATGATTGATGAAAATTTACTACCCTAAGTAAGTAATCATTTCTGTTAACCCCTGTCTTCCTAAGGGGATGGGTGTGTTACCACACCACCTCACTCCAAACGGATGATCGCTGATTGCACCAAAATGCAAAGCAGAGCGACCCTGGGCATTTAGGTAATTGTTTTTGCATCATTTGCGGTCATTTTGACGAAAAAATTAGGTACTTAAAATAATAATGAATATTTTCTAAGAACCGTATATAGTCTTTTAAACTTGTTACGTTTTGTTTGATTATTTGTTTGTTTGTCTATTTGTTTGTTTGTATTGCGGGTTTCTTTATCTGCATACATGTACAAAATTACTACTTTAAATCTCTAATATAGCTGTGAAATCAAGACGCAGACAGAGGGAAATGCTAATAACAATTTAACTATGCTTTTACCTCCATCATTACTGTTCTTAATGACTAACATCGCTGATGAATTTAGTTCTGCTCTGATTGCTAGATACCATTTATCACCTTTTACCTTTTGTTTTTAATTGTGTCTTAGTTGAGCAGGGAAAAGTAGGGAACATTTTGTGAAAAACATATGATATCAAGTTAATGTTAAATTGCTTTCATTATCATTTGGTTCAAGATTAGGTGACACTCAATACCTTAAAATGCATATTATGTGTGTATAAAACTGTGCTGTTGATTTATCTTTGAAAAAATATCTTACCTTTATTGACAATTCTACACCAACTTTATACAGTATTTAAATTTTCAAAAATGTCTAGAAATGTTCTTACAATGATTATGCTAGAAATGGCTGATGCACTTTCTTTTTCGAAGATCCTAGAAAAACAACAACCATATTTTGACAATTTCGCTACAAATTATACATACCGTATCATTTTATTTGACCATTAACATAATTAAGATGTTAATGTTAAGAGTAAATTAGATATTTAAAAAGTAAACATGTTGTCTATTTTGTAAAACATACTAATATACGGTTGCTCATATAGTCGGAATAAAACTAGTTTTACCACTTTTTTACGTAAAGGTCAATTATGATGAAAATATCTGGAAACTTGTGTTGCTTTTGGTCAGATTTGATAGGTAATCTTTTTGGGTGTGAAATGGAACTCCGAATGTGATTAAATTTCTCATGTACTACCGGTAAGGGGGCAACATCAAAACTGGATCAAAAACGTGATTTAGGTCAAATTTGATTTGAACCCGCCTTCGTCAATGTCACTTTTCTGCTCAAGTTGAGTAGTCATATGGAATGTTTATCTGTAGAGTGATAAACAGGTAATTGAATGTCTTGGTCACCCTTGACTGCGCCAAGAGAATGCTTGGAAGCAAAGCCCAAACTTATCCTTCAACGCCCCTTAATTCACAAAAATAAGATTGTGGTAAACGTGGAATGGTTCCCGGCGGTATATGTCATCTTAAAAGGTTTTGTAGATGTCATATACCGCCATGGACCATTCCTCGACAAACATCGCAAGTGCATCTTGAAATGATTTGGCAGTTCTCAATATGCATTTTAGTCATATCTAATGATAATTCCCCAATAGACAACAGTCAATGGTTTTACGAGGTTACAGAGACGATGTTTCTGGGAATTTTGTCCAGACATCGCAAACACATCTACGTTAATGTACGTTAATGTATGACTGAGCCTAAGTATTTACAGTTCTGAAAGGATTTTTATTCTCTTATTGTCTTTATGAGAAAATATAATGATGCCAAATTCACAACCTCAGGAATAGTGATACTCAAAACCTAATGATACGTTTGCGGCTCATTAATTGTCATTACTACTGTAGCCATTATTTGTTTGTTTTTGGGTTGTTGTTTTTTGCACATGCGACAAGCACGTTATATTACTGACCGGTAATAGTACGCCAGTAAGGGTTAGAGTTTATCCTTGCCCTTTTTCACTGCACTTGGTGTACCTCTGAATTATAATTTATATAACGTAAGCTCTACATCAGTTTGTATCTCATTGTTACAAAGATGCTTTTTCTCTGACCAAATCAATCGTAGGTGTTGAGCACAATTCATTATTAATTGAGAGTCGGTATGGATCTTCCGATTATTTTGTTTCTGACATCGTCATATATTTATGGTAAGTATAAATATACCATGCCAGTCATTGTATTTCAAATAATTTGTCATGATTTGTTTGTTTGGAGAGGTTTCGTGTCTTGCAATATAGGGTATCAAAATCGACCTGGTACTCTACTTACAAGTGTCACATATTTGGCATATTTTGACATTTAAAGGGGGGAGGGCATATGGACCCAACATTTGTTTTTTGCGCGTCAGCGCAAATACGCGAAGTAATTTTGTCATCGCCCTTCTTTGTATTTGTCTAACTTTACCATACTCTTCACCTGGTGGCAAAAAAACTTAGCATAAATAGGCATTTTCGAGGGCGCTCTTTTTGTTTTGCCCATAAAAATCGTAACCGAAGAACTTTTTTCAAATTTCATTTCAGGAATGTATTTGTACTTATACTGCAAATATGAGCCTATCCAACGATACCAAGATCACAAAAATCGGCCAAGGCGTTACGTAATTATGACGTCATAAAGGTCGAAAATCGGAAAAATCGGAATTTTGGCAAAAATGGCCACCAAAATCAATTTTTTTCTAAATGACGGAATATCATCGGGTTTTTTGCATATAAAGAAGGGAAATGACAATTCTGCAAGTTTCAGCCACATAGCATGCGTATTTTTTTCAAAATGGCGATTTAAAATTGTCAAAAATGTCGCCCCCCCCCTACACCCCAACTTTGACGGCCTACCCTAACCCCACCTTAGGTGATACCCCCCTAATTTTTTCATCAAAATGACCGCAAAGGATGTAAAAGGGGTCGGTTGCTTTTGCGTTTTTATGCTACGGGGAAAAAACCTTAGGGGGGGGTTGCACGAGGGTTAGACGAGGGTTAAATTCAAGCTACCTCTGTCACTAGGGGTCACTTTTCACTTTATGTCACTCAGTTGAGTATCATGTTGTATATGTTTTGTCTAAAAACAAGAGAAAATAAGCATAAATCCATGTAAATGATTGATCAAACTTCAATTGTATATGTTTGATACCTAATTTGTATGAAAAAAGTATTAGAATCGTTCACCGTTACGCCATTTGTGGTGCGATTTACATCATATTACGCCATTTAAGGGTGTATTTTTTGCTCAATAATTACGCCATTAAAGGGTCCAATTTTGAGGCGCTCTGACGAGCATAGGTACCACTTTAGTATTTGACCGGTCCCCCCCCCCCCCCCGGGGTTAAATGGTGTACAGTTACATTTTAAGCTATTATTTCTTGTAATAATAATTATTTTGTCACATTTGCGTACGGTCTCAGATAGGGTATCCATTCGAACAGATGGTAGATTTATGGTCTCAGATAGGGTATCACATCACCCTTCTTTACTATTTTTTGGTTATATAAAAGATAACAATGTTCGCAAAGGTTTATGTCTGCTGTTGAAAGGTTGGCTGCCATGGTCCAGGGCTTGATCAATTCACAAATATGTGCGCAAGCGGACATTTCACACAATTTGGTGATCTGTGAGTGGTGACCCAAAATTGAAAAAAAGAAATGAAAAATAACCTCTGTGTCGATCCATATACGTCTCACAAAAACTTTACATTCATTGTATGTACAATTTTCAGCTTTATTGTATGTACAATTTTCAGCTTTATTGGATATAAATTAGAAAAATGTTTATGTAAGATGTCATTCACAGTTAACGAAATGAATTTTTAAGATACCGTTTGTTTATTGAAATTATTCATTTAAAACCAAAGTAATGCCTTATTCACAAGCCTTACACATGGGAAATTATTCCTAGACCAAAACGCCAAATTGTCAATTACTGACAAGACACTGCACAAGTCACCGACTTCCTTTCAACCAATCAAAAAGCCACTTCTTGAAGCCAGTCAACCATATAACTGCAAACACGTTTTATTTTGACACTTGACCTTAGCAAATATTAAGTTGAAAAAAGATCAATATTTGCAGTATGGTTGTTACTCACTCAAACATGAATAATCAATATTTAACTTGTATATATAATAGGCCTATTATGTAGAATTGCTGTGGCGTTGAAAAAGAACAAACCCCGCTTTACGGCCGGGCGAAATTTTTAAGTAGGGCCGTTCGGTTGATTGTTTTTTTAATTCCCCCTAAAATAATCCGACAATTTGGGAGGAAACTTGAAAAATTTGCAAAAGAACTTTTCTTTAAAACATGAACCAAAATTGTTAATTTTGACTCATGAAGCCTGCTGATTTTACATGATTTTGGAAAAAACTTTGAAAAAAAAGGGAAAAAAAACACCAATTTAGGGTTGTTAACAGCCCACTAGTCCCAAAATAAAATAACGTTCGCTAGTCCGAAAGCGTATTTTCCTATAACTGATTAAATTAGCAAATTTATCAGTAGCTCATGTCTTATTTTAATTTAAAAAAAAAGAATGAAAAAAAGGAGAATTGTATCATAGAGAGTGACAAGTCAAAGAAAATGATTGGATCTAATTGAAATAAAAAGAAAAGAAGAAGAAAATGTAAAATAAGTGACAGCATGCATGAATCGAACCCGTGATTCTTTTAGCGATAAGCGAGAATTCTACCACTACACTACGTTACCGGCTGATAAATACAAGGTGAATCTAAATAATTTAAGAAACGTGTATTGCGCTAGGCGAATGAAACGTGTTATGGTTGAAACTGTTCGACAAATTGCGTCATTTTAGAGTATCAACTCAATTGATTTTAATGCAGTTGGTAGCAAATTAATCCTTGATTAGTATAGCAACTCGGCACGGTTATAAGATTGTATGATAATGATAAATAATGCAAAAAACTTACCTTGAACGACGAAGCAGTTACGATAATCGCCGCAAAAACTTTTTCAGCATTGAAGATCATGTGAAATAGATTCAAACTTTAATCACCTGTTACTCGGAAATGAAAGCAGTCACATGGTAAATTGAAGCATTCCGAGAAAAAATAGATAGTCAAGTGATAATATATCCAATTTAAAAAGGTTTGCTAACATTTAATTCTCTAAAACAAGCGCAATTCCCTTGGGCTTTCTACCCCTGAAACCTCACGGTAAAAGATACGAATCAGAAGTGGGCGGAGCTTAAAGTCAATTTCTTGAATCGATATCGTGACGTCAAAATGTAAACGTTTTTATATCTGGGCTGCTTTCAAGAGACTTTCGTCACACCTGGTGATTCCGTATAGTACAAAGGAGTACATTTAGCGTTTAGCACCCGAAAAATATCCGGAAATCAGGTATTTGTAAGGTTTGTGTATTAAATATTTGGATGGAAATTTATCTCGTCCGATTTCATTATTATTTTGTTTAAGCATTAACAAGTTGAGATTATGATTAAGCATTTGATATTGATATGAACATTTTAATTTAAGGCATTGTAAACACGCACGTGTGTTTCTTAGAGAAGAGGTCTGATCAACCTGTTCCAGACAATTTTCAGTGGTCGATTCTCTGTAATGAGATATGTTACTGCCAGCAGGTGATGGTAACTCCTGTTACCCTGACGAATTGTCCATTCCGGAAAATGTCCAATGCTTCAAATTGCTTTCATGTGACTAATATTACGCAGTTGACACGACGCATTAACTGGAATAAAGAGAGCTTGGATTCTCTACTTGAAAGGAAAGATTATTGTGGTAAGATTACAGAGTTACAGAGGAGATATCATACCCTAGTAAAATCTAGTACAAAAATAGTACAACATTCAAAAGGTGCACATTTGGAACATTATTTAAGTACAATTTGAGTACATTTAAAGTACACAAATCTGTACTATATTTGTACTAAAACTGTACTATAATTGTGTTCCAAATGTGCAGCTCAGGAATGTTGTATTAGAATCGCACTTAATTTTTTCCAGGGTACTTTCTATACCAGCCATACATAGATAGATACATAGATAGATAGATAGATAGCACTTTGCATGCATAAGGCATGAAGGCGAATTGTCGATATGTTAAAGCTTAGTAGAAATACACTGTCACATCTGAACCACATTGCCGATTTGTTAAGTGTCTCCGGGACCTCTTTTCTTTATACTTTCAGGATGCCAACCTCTTCCACTTGGAATGGCTGATCACAGAATCCTCGATAGCAGTATCACATCTTCAAGTTTCTTTAGCTTTAATGATAGACAACCCAAATATGTCCGTTTAGGCGTAACTAAATTTTGGGCTAATGACAAGACGGATCTTGCTCCATGGATTCGCGTAGCCTTAGCAAGTAGCCATCGGATAACTGAGTTACAGACTTCAGGATACAGCCTCTATTGGGTGGAGGAAATAGCAGATAAAATTGGTACATCGAGTTCTTCCCTGACCTTTCTTACAGACGACAATGCAAATGGAATGCCAAAGGTAATTTTGTTTAGGCATTTATTTTTGACCCCGTTCAAATATAATAAGCCTTTTAGAAGAATGGCCATCACAAAAGGAGAGGACGCTATTCCAAATGGGTTAAATTAAGATAACAATAGGAGAGGGCGTACTTTGGTTTGGGTAAAACCCGGGGAACACAAAATATGTTTAGGCGAGTGTTCAATATCAGCCATACCTCAAAAAGGCTAATGGTATTTAAGTAGCCTATATTGTTCAAGTGGTTCACTGCAAGAAAGTTGGGCAAATATACATCCCTTCCAACTGTTGGGCAAACTGAAAAAACACCGTACATCAGACACTTTTGCCAAAATTGTGTACCGCTCAAATACATGTAGTTTTGCCCAACATTAGGACAGGCCTGGGATGTGCGTCCTACGGTGTTATTTGTATTTTGTGTACACTTCATCAACGTTGGTAGAAATCACCCCAAAACTGTCTAACTTTCTTGCAGTGTTCAAAGTTGTTTGGATTTCCAATAGGGTGCTTCTTTACCTCATTAAAATAGGATTTCTACATGAAACAGTGGGTAAACTACTTTAAGATTAATAACAGCGTGTTACTTGACACGAAATTGTACAAAAATAATGCATTGCTTGTTGAAGTTGGAGTTGTCGGCGATTTGGACAACTACGATATTGACAGATTGTTACGTATCTACTGGACCTCATTTCTTTATCGTTTCATAATGCATGCTGTTGGAGTTGTACAAGGCACAATATTCATTATATGTGTAAAACTTCACGAATTGATTTTGCGTGACAAATCCAGAAACTTATACTTAGGACTTAAGCTTTCGCCATTTTGACTGATGGCTTGATCGTACGATGTAAGAGACTAAGTCCATTTTTTCCTGGGAACTTGATTGTAGCATCTTTACCAGGTCGCTGATGTTTCGCCATCAGCCAAGATGGCGAATGCTAAAGTTGTCAGTATAAGTCTCTGGATTTGTCACGCAAAATCATGTATTTGAACACAATCCTACAACAAAGGAATCTATCTACGGAAACCTTACAATGTGTTTGTTGTGTTAACAAAACAAAAATTCCCCATACACGCGTAAACATATATTACGCGTACGTGTAGAGAAAATGGTACAACACGCTGTGCTATACGCAGAATACATCATTCTCAACAAACATGACAAAATTAATGAATGTTCAAAAGTATCATGCCTTAATATACGTTAAACATTAACACAAGTGACCAAGGGTATGGGGCGACCGGCTGGTCAGAGGCGCTAAACTTTTTTTTGCAAAAAATGTAAAATAAAAGGATAGAAATAAACAAATAAAATAAAAAAAGACAAAGAAGAAGACCTCCCTGTTAACCTTATTCTCAATCTCATTCGGACTCCCGATGGTTATGGAAATATTGCGATTGCATTGCAAAATCATCAGGAATAGGTGTTGGCAGATCATCGCAAGAAATTCTTGTTACGTTGAAACTTGCCACCGTGCATTCACGATGTCTTCGCTATGTCACTGCGATGTCTTGGCGATATACCTGACCTGTTCTAACATGCATATTAGATCAAATTCAGCAGATATTTCAACTCCAAGATTTGGTCGCCCAACTGAGATTTATATATGTAGAAACATCGCAAGAATGTTACCGATACGTGCTCCGTTCAACGTTTCTTTAACCCTCGTCTTCCTGATCCGTTTTTGTAACACGTCTTCCTCCGCCCTGTGAATTTCAAAATGGGAGAGCCAAGGTTAAATTGTAGCACTATAATAGCGTATGGTCTTCACTTTACATTGACACCGTATTTGTCATTCGGGGCAAACTGATGGTTGTGCAAAAACATCACAAACTCCCGGGAACGCTACTTGTGTCGGCACATACAACTTTATCAGTAAAACTAGATAAAATGTTCAGCTTTCTACTAATCCTACAGGTATATTTTATAAGGCCTTATGTTTAAGAGTTTGATGCAACCTAACCTGACATGTGTCGGCAAAATGAAGGAGAACAATCAACATTCTGACTTTTTGTGGGAATGTTTAGCTCTTAAGCTAGAATGAAAAATGTGGGCAAAAGTGTGCACCAAATTGTGTGAAAAATGTTGCAAAAACTTCTGAGGCAAATCCCCTCTTCGTATGTTTGATCCACTGTTCAATGCGATTCCCCTATTTTGATGGGTGAAAATGCTATATTGAAGCATAAGGCAGCAAAATCTATGTACCAAATCGCGTGAATAGTGTTTTGAAAGTTCAATTTTTTTTTAATCCGTGAGGGGGCACATCCCCCACAGACACCCCATTTCATGTATTACAGGAGAAAGTAGTTATCGTTTATCAAGAAAAAAAATAGTTTGAAAATAATTCCACCCCCTCCCTAATGACAAAGGTCTGGGAACTCCCCCAAAATCCCTCATCAGACCTCCAACATTCAACATTAACTTGGCCACCCCACTTTCAAATACGCAGCTACGCTCCTGTCCCTCCCCACACCTGTTACGCTACTGGCCCTTTTCTCTCTCTCTCTCTCTCTCTACGGACAGTAACTAATAGGCGTTTGTCTATTTCAGGTGTTTCGCGCAAACAGTGGGCGTACAGGAATTGCCAGAATAAACCTGGGTTATACCGTCATCATGACTCACTTCGTCGAGATTCACCCGAAGAAATGCTGGGAAATATTAGCCGATGGAGAAAAACAGCAAAGTATATACTGTGTGATAAAGTTTGAAATAATAGGTTGTCCTGTATCAAGAACTTAATGTGCAACTATAAAAAAAAATACGGCTTCTCCTATAAATATTACTTATGCTGTTATTTGATTTGCTTGATCAAGGTGATTATTGTTTTAGAATGATTATCATAGGCCAGATGTTGTTAAGTTTAACATATTTAAAATAAACAAGCAATAGTATTGTAACCAGTCTAGTCAAACAGATGCTTCATTCATACGTTTCCAATGAAAAGGACGTAGTTTATCTTTCAAATGCTTAAATATCTCAGATAATGCAACGGATAGGAGTCAAAACTTAACCTTTGTTGATGCTTTTTTTAAATGATTTTTAGCCATTTCTGACAGTTGACCATGATTCAGGAATACTTTAACTTTTCCAGAGATGCTCCAATTTCCAGAAAGCAGTTCATGCAAGTAACAGGTCGGTGTGTTATGTGCAGCTCTCCTTCGCTTTAGGTCACTGTCACTTGAACTCCCGGGCTTGAACCAATCATATAACCAAAGTATCTGAAGTCGTTTACATGGCTATTTGATTTATTTACCATACGATATGAATTTTACGTTGATCGTCTGGTCAATGATAACACATGTAAAAAAGACCAAAATACTGAAAAAAAAATCGGATGAACCGTTTAAAAAAATTCAGTACATTTCAATACTGTTAAATGTTCGAAATTTATTTAAGTCCGTTGTCATCCGTTTATGTTATCAGGCAATACAATATTTACCAGTTTGATTGGGACTTCATCACAGCCGATGTATTATGTTTCACAGCGGATAGCTTATTGTTACTACTCTTGTCAGATTAACTTACGTTACGCCGAAAACATGTCCAAATATACTCACAGTTAAATTCTTGCGGCTTGTTAACGATGTCACATAGCATCAATTAACCGACGCGGCAGCCGACCGATAACCGACCAGACAACGCAAGCGTTCGCCGATGTCATACCAATGTTTCGGCCTTACAGCTTCCTATTACCAGATAGACATCGGATGGCGGTCGATTTGTTATGTGAATTACAAAAATACAAATTATTTACAGTGGGTTGCCAATAAACATAGGTCCGAAGGTCTTTGGTTCAACAGATGACAAGCACGTTTGTCACAATCATATGCAATAAAGCATATATACACAGTACCAGCAACCATTCTTTGTTATAAGATTTGTACTTCGGAGATTCTTTATTCATTAAAACCCATTCCAAAAAGTACATTAAAGCTTTAACCATGCTTTAGTTGATAAAATGTTACAGAAATTTGATCTAACCATCTTAAGTTCGGGAATTCTTGTCACATTTCTCGGAGGTTAATGTCCCTTTTTGTGTAACACATCCCCTATGATACACTATCAACACGACTATGGTATTTGTCGGATATCTTATAATCTTCAAATTGTTACGTTATCAATATTTGCCTCAAGATATTTTTCCAGGATTTCAGGCCTTCCCCAAAAAAAGGGAACACAGTTTGGAGATTTTTGCTGGGTATTTCCTCTTACTTTAACGTTCCTGCAGAAATATTACTGTAATTGTTTTTCAAGACTAAAATACCGTGTATGTATGTACATAGACTTTTTAGCATGGGCGTGATTGAAGCAACATTTTGTGCTTAAGTATTTTCTGATGATAAAATTGCAGTTACTATGTTTTTACTTTGGAATGTTGAAGTACTAAGCTAGTAGGATGAATCATAGCAGGAGGAGTGTCGGAAACTGGCAGCAAAATTAACACTTAAAGTGACCAAGGTATTTCCCACCCGTTAGTGCTCAGGGGGATTCCTAGAGACCCCCCTTAAAATACATCCTTCCGGTATGAATTTTATGTTGAAAGTCTGTTCAATGATAAGGCATGTAATAAGGACCAAAATACAGAAAACAAATTGAAAATCGGATGAACCATTTCAAAATGACGGCCCAAAAACCATTTTTGTGTCGCATCAAAAAATTTCCCGCCAAAATTTAAAAAACCGTGTTCCCGAAGGAATTTTCGCATGAAATTTTGCTTAAATTTGCACATTGCAAGTACAATTACATTGCAAAAATAAAATTTGAAAAAAAAAATTATTCGGCTTCGATTTTATGGGCAAAATAAATCACTTTATGCTAATTAGCACGAAAACGACTGGGTCGATTTGAATTTTTTTGCCACTGAGGGATTCGTTGCGTTAAGTTTTACATTTACATAGAGCGGCGATGCAATTTTTTTGCAACCTGTGGTAGGGCCCCTAGGAACCCCCCCCCCCCCCCCTGGTCACTTAAGTGTTAACTGACATGTGTCTGAAAACCTGTTTTAATTATATTATACTTCCATTTGTCATTTGAATGCAAAGAGGTGTTTTCTGCCTTTTAGGAAAAACTTTGTTTCAAAAAAGATCTTTATAACCACAGTTCCTTTTCAAATTTGTTTCCCATCCAGGACGGTGACAACATATGCAGATTTGGCGTTTTTGCATTCCCCGTGCACTCTGGACTCCTGATATGAGAATAAAGTACACCAACTTTACCGATATTCCGCTAGGCTATTAGATTCGCAATACGAATTTCGCCAATTTCTACAGTGTATACAGGGTGTCCCAGAAAAACCGTAAAATGTTCTTATGTTTAACAGATAGTCAGAAAATATGTAAAGGTTTCATTTTATAGTGCATGATGAATTGAATTTTTCGACCCCGTTTGTTTCATTTCAATCGGTAGTGAAAAAAAAACTTTTATTATAAAATATTTGGTTGGATTGGTCCAATTTCATGATAATTGGTCCTAAAGCAGGAGTGTTTCTGAATGAAACAAAAATGAGTCCCCTTGGAAATTAGAACGTTATTCAAGGGGTACTTACTAAATCGTGAAATTGGCTTAACGTTTGTTCTACATTTCCGATTGAAATGAAACAATCGATATGGACTATTTATTTATTATGACTATCGGTTAAACCTAAGAAAATAACACGTAAAGATTGTAAGGTGTGTTTTTTCTGGGACACCCTGTATTGTCATCAAATATTGTTATTGCTTCTAGAAATACACGTTACCAGACACCATCGTTAGCTTTTGGCAAAGTGTATGCAAATTTAACATAGCGGTAACAGCTTCTTGAATGTTTATTGATTTGAATTGTAACCAGATAAAACCCTTTCCATACGCCTGAACTAGTTTAATACTATAGCTGATGAAATTAGATATATAATTGTTTTATTTATAGTTGTTTCGTTTTGTTTGAGAAATAGGTTATTATTCATAAAGTTTTTTTCTTGACACTTATTCCGCCCATTTTGAAAAAGTGATAGCCAAAACAAGTTTTCAAAATGTTTTTGGTAGTTTTTACCAATTTTTTTCTACCTTGATGATGAGTTTCAAATGATATTTTTTGTATTTTTAATGCGATATGGAGGAGTTGAGGCTTTGTCCACCCTTTGCTGTATATTTTGAGTTTTTCTGCTGAAATCCTCTTTGTTTTTTGCGAACATTTCATTTTGAATTGCCTCATTGAATTACATAGTTCAAGTATTTTATTAGTTATCTGCATACTTTACAAAAAGATACATTGATCGCCACATATAGCTCACAGAGCAGGCGGCAAAATCATAAACTAATTGCATGCAAAAAGTGAGAATAATGAGGTAAAACACAGAAAAAAAAAACACTTTGAGAAATGGGTGTAGAAGC
>JXSR01S000039.1:36545-53475 GCA_000969725.1 Ophiothrix spiculata
AAAAATTGCTCTAGCGGATCTCCCATGGACCAAACACCTTAAGTGGTCAAGGTCCTCCACATGCCCGTTAGTGGTCAAGGGGGAGGGGGGTCCATATGGACCCACAACCGAAAAAGCACTTTCGCAAAATAATTTTACGTTGAAACTCTGGTCACAGGTAAAGTACTTCAAAAGAACTAAAACAAAGAAAAAAACATTTCAAAATGGCGACCAAAACAAATTTTGCCGTGTCGTGTCAAAATTTTCCCGCCAAAAATTTGAAAACTCACTTCCCAATGGAATTTTTCAATGAAATTTGGCTCATATTTGCAGTATATAAGTACAGATACATTCCTGAAATATAATTTGAAAAAAGTTGTTCGGTTACGATTTTATGGGCAAAACAAATTTGAAGAGCGCCCTCGAAAATGCTTATTTATGCTAATTAGCATGGGAAGGGGTGGGTCGATTTTAATTTTTTTGCCACCAAGTGAAGGGTATGGTAAAGTTAGACAATTACATAGAAGGGCGACGAAAAATTACTTTGCGTTTTGCGCTGACGCGAAAAAACCCAAATGTTGGACCCCCCTTGACCACTTTAATGTTAAGTATCTACATTACCTACATTTTGTCTGATATACGCATTCGCATAATTTACTTACAAATTGAGCATTCCAATGAGGCAAAAATTGCAATTTTTATGTAAACAAAAGAAAAATATGGCATTCTACATACTTGCCAACATTTTAATTTCAGAAAGAGGGACAAATGAGGGAAAATATGTTAAAAAGAGGGACATACGCGTATCTGAATTTCCTATACATTACTATGTAGAGATATTTGCAAGAAGAGGGACACCTGCCAAAATCACAGCGTTTCAAAAGAGGGATGTCCCTCCAAAAGAGGGACAGTTGGCAAGTATGCATTCTAATGTTTATATTTTAGATTTTAGTTCATGATCTCCACCCTGCCTTGATAGCTCAGCGGTAGATCCCTCGCTTCGTAATGCATGACTAGCCCCTGCCATAATCAATGGTCAGGTCCCCGCAAATGCAGTGGAAATCTTTTCATGATTAAAAAATAGTAGGATTCACATTTTCCTGAGCAGATGGATTCCCTTTACCCTTAAAAGACAAAGGCCTGGGAATGCCCTTGTTTACTAGGTACATTGTGCTGTCAAAACTTAAATTTACCAAACAACACCGGGCACAAATGCTGCACATTGCATGCCGTTTCACATTATATACCTCATAGATTCATGTCTTCTGATTGGTTTAAATCAAATTGTGCGGGAGCGGGGAGCACCGCTCGCAGGAAGCAACAGAAGAAATTGAGGAAATTGTGCCTTCCCGGGGTGCCTTCATGAGAAAAAATAAATACGAGCTGATTGAGGAAACTTGTGTGCTTCAAAAACTTGCTCCTGAGGAAAAAATAATAATTTTATGCCCTGAGTGTGGCTTGGATTTAAATTGGCCCATGGCATGCTTTTCACTAGGCCCCCTAAATATATTTTGCGCCATGTAACTCGAGCTTTACGCACGCATCAATAGGCGCAGGCAGCGGCGTAGCTAGGGGGGGGGGGGCAAGTTGCCCCGGGCGCCACCTCTAGGGGGGCGCCAAATCGTCACTACATAAAAAATAATTGGACCAACAACAGGGGACATACTGCTGAATTTAGCCAATTTTTGCCTAAATTTTTTGCGCGCTCCGTGCGCCCTTACAATTTCAGTATTTTTTTAGCTCAAATAAAAACATAAAAGTTGCGCGATGAAATTTTTTTCAACAAATTATAGCAGAAATTACCAATTTTCGCTAAAAAAGAGGAGTTTTTCAAAGCTGTTGGCAAAGTCTCAAAACCATGAATATGCCCTCAGCTTTGCTTCAGGCATATTCATAGTTTTGAGATCACCTAGGGGAAATAATTTAAACGGGAGTACAAATCCAGATGAATGTGTATCTCCGTAAGCCACTTTGCAGTAGACTGTCGCTACACGAGCATCAGGATCTCGGGGATGTGTATGCATCTGGATCTGCAGTCCGTATTGGCTACAGCCTGGGGAATCATTCCACAAAATACTGAGTGCGCCAGAATGAAGCTATCAAAATTTCAACACCACATAATTCAAAATTAAATAAAAAAACAGACAAATCAGTGACAAAAAATAGGGACTCAACTTTGAGTTAACTTGCGTGGTTGCATGTCACCATCACCAAAGAGACCCCAATTTAATTTTTTTATTTAATTTTTTTTTTTGCTCGACCCCCTATGTTTACCAACTGTCAATCAAATCAATTAATGACCCACCTATTTATTATTTCCAAGAAACTTTTCAGTAGCTGTAGGAATATGTAAATTAATGAAAAAATAATGCTTCATTTTTCAACGGATGATGGTGCTTTCAGCTATACTCTATAAACCTTGAAGTATGCAACAAGTAGTTGATTAACACACAAAAACCAATATGACCATACGGGGAAGTAAATTAGTCCGTCTTTCTTGAATCATAACAATGTACCAAATCTTGCTGAATTAATTTACAATGTTTGTCCATGTGTTAGCAACAAAATTAGCCAAAAACAATACCAAAACTATGAAGGATTCATGTAAAAATACTCTCTAAATGTAAAAGAGTGAATTTCCACTCTTTGGAGGAGTTAAACGCAGGACAATACGTTTTTGAGTGGAAAATCACTCTAAAAGGAGTGAAAGTGGATTTTTGATGACAATCTTCCACTCTTTTGGGAGTGAAAATTTAACTTTCACACTCATTTTAGAGTGAAAATTTTCCACTCGAAAACTGATTGTCCTGCGTTTAACTCCCTTCACTCCTTTTTGAGTGAATTTTCACTCTTTCCACTCGTTTTACATTTAGAGAGTATATTAATACGCAGTGATTCGGCCTTAATCAATCCTAATCAATCATTACTAGTCTCTTACACAATACAAAAACATCAATTCAAAATGTTGACAAATACAAGGGAAATGCTATGGATCTCGTGACAGAGTCTGATTGCTTGTTGCATACTTCAAGATTTATAGAGTATAGAGTCTAGCGATTTCATCACTGCAACAACCCTGGATGCACAGCTTGACATTTCTATAGGCCAAACAATAATTAATTGGACAGTTTCAACAAAAATCCAGAGTACAGGGCCCCATTGTTTGTAAATGCAACCCCTTCATGGATTTTTGTTTAAATTGTCCAATAAATATTTATTTTGCCTATAGTAGCGCGTGTAATCATGGTGTAATCACTGTGTATTGAATGATGCTGCAGTGATGAAATTGCTGGACTCTGAACGCACAATAAGGCTGAAACAATAGTCCGGCTCCAAACAAAATTTTCCATACCAAACATTTGGTCGTGATGACAAAATGACGAGTGACTCATGGCAAATATTTGGTGATGTCACAACCAAATGTTTGGTATGGAAAATTTTGTTTGGAGCCTGACTATGGTTTCGGCCTTAGAGTGTGATTTTCCAAGCAGTTTCGTAAGGGATGGTGTATCAGCGAAGGGTAAGATTTGTGAAACATTTTTAAGAGATAGAGATCCTCATGAACAGCGTTCGAATTAAGGAAAAAAACATGGTTGTCCGACGGACAACCAGGTTGTAATTTTTGGTTGTCCGTCAGAAATTTGGTTGTCCGTCAGGAGCGGCGCCAGAATTTTTTGACGTAGCTTTTCAAAACTGACAAGCAAAAAAAAAAAAAAAAGCGCACAAGCGCACAGACAACTACGAGACACCTACTACTATTTTTTTTTTCAACAGCAAATTGATAAAAAGTCATTTTTTTTACATCGATCAGGGAATTGAAGAAAAATGTTCAAAAATTTTACAATTTTATCGAAGGTTCTAGTTTTGAAATAAACACGGCATGCTAAGAAGTATGTTTATTTGACTTTTATGGTTGTCCGCCAGACAACCACAGCATTAATTTAGGTTGTCCGGTGCTAGATTTGGTTGTCCCGGACAACCGGACAACCAGAATTTCGAACGCTGCTCATGAATCACCTACATTGAAAAAGTCAGAAACTGCGATGCTTATGGTTCCGGGGGTGGGGGCACTGCCGTGACCTAATGCATGAATTTTGTTAATTTTTGCAACAAACAACGAACAACACAAATAATTGTCACCAACTTACACCATCTTTTTTTATTTTGAATTGCAATTTTGATAACTTCTTTCTGGGGCACACAGTGATCGAAAAGTTGCAAATTACTAATTAAAATTAAAAACACGTTTGTAATCTTCAAATTCTCAGAAATGATATATCATTCTTTATTTACTTTTCCATTGGATCAAAAATCAGTTTTAAGTATACCCTGTTAAACTGAAGTACTATGATAATAATACAGGAAATGTGATAAATTAAACATGAAAAATAACATTATCCTATATAATTAAAGGTGCAATTGCATGATTCTGATGTGATTAAAACCTCACATCTTCAAGGTAACTTTGAGGCTGAAAAGTGGATCAGAATTAGAGTAATATAGTAAGGCAAAAATTCATAGATATTATAACAGAAATTGATCTTCCAACTAATCTGAAAAATAATATGACCAAGAGGAAGTTGGATTCAAGTAACAACAGATTTTCAAACGTTTTATAAAATTTCAAATAAATACCAGAAATAAGTAATACTAAAAAATGTTTAAAAATAGTGTGAAACAATTAAAACATTAATAATACAAAGTAAACGTGTGATATGTGTCTGAACAGAGAAGTAAAAATTGTCAGAAAGTATGAATAGGTTGTACTTAAATTAAAACAAAACTTATGATTCATAATTCATCTTAAGGTTGTTTTTCACTAGTTTCCAGATTTTTCATGTCGATGCTTATAAGTTAATTAATGCGCATTTCATACGCGAATGAAATGAGACAAAATCAATGCATGCGTGGTCAATTTTGATGCGTCCAATTCACGAGGCCCCGGGGCCGAGTGTATTGGACAGCAATCAAAATTTACCGCAAGTGCAGTGATTTTGTCTCATTTTACGAGCATTATGGAATGCAAATTTATTAATCTAATTCATACACGACAGAAAAATAATATTGTATCTTTTGTGAAAAGAAATAATGCCTTTAATATGACCATCAAAATCCGAAACTTCTCTAAACTAAATAAATAATCACCCGGCAAAAACAATGAAACATTCATACGCACTAAACGCCTGCCATGCAAACTGCATGGAACGCAACAAGCGCAGTGCATTGTGAAGATCCACTGCACTCCGCGTACTTTGTATTCTTGCGTTTTGATTGGCTAAATGACCACGCGGAGCACCCGCGGAGTGTATGAATTATTGTCAAGCACTCCTGCTTACCGATTTGCCAACTTAAAGCAACACTATAAAGTGTTATAAATGAAGCGCCCCTGTCACCCATGAGTTTTGACTTTTATAGCTCATTGGGTTTGTTTTGGGTTGATATATTTAATACCCTCCAAATAATTTGGCTTAAATATGCTTACTTTTTCTGTTATGGCCATTTGTTGATTTAAATTCAGGATCCTGAATTTAATTCCACATGCATTAGTACAGAAAAGCGTGCATGTGCCTTTTACCAATATTTCGGTGGCAAAACAATTTCTTTTGACAAAATGAAGTATTTGTACACATGGTCCATGAAATCAGCCATTTTTATAGATATGGAAGATCAGATATCAGACTAAATTTATTCATTATTGAATAGATATAAGTCATACAAGCATGAATTTTTGATGACTATAGGATGCTTGATATTTATAAAATGAGGTTTTTGAATGTTTTTAAGCTTGTGGAAATACTATGTGCCGAGGGTGTAAAACTGATCTTCCTTTGAATGGTCTGGTCCACAAAAAAACTAATGTAACATTTTTCATTCAAAAGTGCAATATTATTGCTAGATAAACAATGTGTATTATTTATTATAGGTGACATGCTCCTACAAAACCAACACAAAGTCACAACAACACTTATGGAGTTACAGCTCAATGAAAATAGCACAAGTCAATAGAAAACAAAAGTTGTTTTTTTTTTCATGAGCAATGTTGACAAGTGATGTATCATTAAATTCTGCATCTTTAACATGGGCAAATCAGAAAAATGATTTTTCCCGACTTTATCCGGGTTTCATGGGAGCAGGTCATATATTATTGCTATATATACTTATGGAAAACATCTTCTTCGGATAAACTGGTCCATGTCCAACAATTTCAAGGTGATAATTTATATATCAAGTCAAATAAGGTCACAAAATTCATATGATTTGGTGATGACCTAGTCTATTTCAGATAGTTTCAATCTCCTCTTTTTGATTTTGGACTGTCTCAAATAATTTCAAGGTGATCATTTTATGAAATATATTTAAGTAAATTACACTAATTCTTTCCAACATTAAGGTGCGTATGTACAAAAGGGGTTTAAAGAGTTAGACCTGCAGCAGGTCTGATCAAAATTAGACCTAGTTTAAGTGAAATTTTGTTTTGCAGTGAAATATATTTTCCTCAACTAATATTGTCACATTTTATGTTTTTTGCAAAATTGTCGGTTGAATCTTTACTATTTTAATTTAGTTGTTGCATTTCAAAAATGGGTCCAAAGGGTCCTTTTATGGATGTAGTAATTTTGATTTAGACCTGGTCAAACTTTAAACCTGGTCTTAATCTTAAACCTTTTTTGTGCATAGGGACCTTCAACATTATTGCTAGATATACAATGTATACAATTACTATACCATTATTGATAAATTTACATAACATAATCGTCTTTGTATGGTCTACTCAAGGTCAGATAATTTCAAGGCCATAGCAAAATCATGTAATATAAGGGCCAAATCATAGTCGGCCTTCAAAAAAAAAATTTCCTACCAAACATTTGGTTGTGACGTCACCAAATATTTGCAATCGAATTTAAACTATGAACGGGTAACAAACATTTGGTCCGCTCACTCGTCATTTTGACGTCACGACCAAATGTTTGATAGGGACAATTTTGTTGGAGGCCGACTATGGTTTCAGCCTAACTCTTTGGAATTGACTGGACTCCATAATTTCAAGGTGATAAATTCCTACACATCTTTGAATGGATTGGTCCAATTCTATAATTTCAAGGTGATCATTTTCTGAATATATAAAAGCTTCTTTAGAATAGCATTAAAACATTAATTTACAATTACTATAACATTATTGATAAATATACTTAGATGATCTTCTAATTTCAAGGTCATGCAATACATCCATTTTACAAGCACTGGTCAAGTCCTATAATTTCAAGGTGATCTTTAGGCCAAGTAAAAAATAAAACATGTTTCTCGTCCGGAATTTTGAAAAAAAGGAGGAAGAGGTACTTTTTATTTTTTATTTCAATACCAATGCAAAATCGCCCATTAATGGCCCATACACACCCAACGTATCGATACCAGATGTTTCATTGGAAGAGGAGGCCCTTTTTATTTTTGAGTTTTGGACATACTAGAGGGTTGATTAAAACAAAATATGCTTTAAAATGCTTATTGAACAGAAGCAAATCTATTGCACAGACATAAACTTTTCAAACACTTTTTACAAATAAGTTATGCATGAAATACAAAAAATAATTTTTTTTTATCAAAATCCTTAAAAAACGATGCGGGAGGGGACGAGAAACATGTTTATTTTTTTACTCGGCCTTAAACAAAATACTTTAAAAACAAACAAATACAATTAAAACAACATAACATTATTGCTACATACAATGCGTAAACCATTATTGCTTATTATACAAGGCAGGATATATATATACAAGGTGGGATATCGAAAACGTTTTTATTTTTCAGTAAAGACCTCTTTTCTGGTTTACTCAAAAAAGAGTTTCAAAATTATACATATTGTTTTTTTAATTCATGCAACCATAATGGGAAGCATGTTATTTTTTCTTTATTTATTGTTCATGGATTTAATTTCTGAATGCAAATACACAGCGGTCTCTGACCCAAGCGTAAATTTTCTAGGTTGTGTTCAAGACTCTGAGAACGCGTTCACAAATTAAATCCAGGAACAATAGTTTGGTTTACCACACTGTTGTATCAAGCACATGGGAGCAAAAAGTTTCTTGCCCAAGGAAACAGGAGATGTGATCCGACCCAGAATCTCTGTATTACGAGTCACTTGCTCTAACCGTGCATACATGCATATCAATGTTTAAAATATATAGTATACAAATATTGACTGCTTTGAGGGGCATGGTTTAAATTATTTTCCCGAGGTGATCTCAAAACCATGAATATGCCCGAAGCGAAGCTGAGGGCATATTCATGGTTTTGAGATCACCGAGGGGTAATAATTTTAATCATGCCCCAAACAAAAAGCAGTCAATATTCGTTTTATATACCGAATATATAGATTTCCGTCATCTGATTGGTTAAAAGAACCGATCATAATGATTTAAGATATTTCTCTTTTCAAGTCTGACCGCGCCGTATTTTGCGCAAAATGTATTGAGCGGGCCTAGTGAAAAATATGCCCCGGGCCTAGTAAAATCCATGCCCTCACTTTTAACCAATCAGAGGACAGGAATCTATATATGAGGTATATAATATATCATATTCTTTTATTCATTAATGGAAATCAAATTGCAGACCGGAGATTCATAATGACAAATCTACAGCACTGGGGATTAGCCTGGTACTTATTATCACTGGATTTCATAAAGTGGCAATGGTAATGGAAGATTAAATATTAAAACAAATATCGATTTATTCCTATTGAATAGATAAGTTAGATACACTAGTATGAATCTTTGATGATTTTAGGTCGTTTATCACAAAAAAATTAGGTTTCGGAACGTTTTTAATTATGCTGCAATACTTTTGAGCAGGAATGTTGAAAGTACAATTCATCAGTGTTGCCAAATTGTAGCCAATTGTCTAATTTTAAGTATTTCAAAATAGAGATCTGACCAAAAAGGCTTAATTGGGAGCATAATCAATAATACTAACTCACAGAAATTTGGGATAATCAATATTGATCATGTTGATGTCTTCCCTGTTGGATGTCTTAATGATAGTTAAGCTGCTCTTTGGTGTACAAAAGGTTCAAAATCTCCCGAGAAAAAAATTGGACAGCCTGTATTTACACAGGTTAGAGTGCTCATCTCTCTTTCGAAGCAATTGGGTCAAACTTTTTGTAATATTTGCTGTGAGTTGATGGCAACACCTCCTTTACCACAAGTCTGTTACCTTCCCAGCACTGATGATTCCGGTACTCATTGGGTGGCGAGGAACACATGAGGGTAAGTATCTTGCTCAAGGTTACTACACACGTTACCCAGTGGATTCCAATCAACTACGCTCATGCCCGGTGATTAAGAGTCGGAGACTTACACTGCCTACGCATTTTCCTTCAAGAATAGACATAAAATTCCCAAATTGGAAGAAAAAAGAAGCTGACACAGGCAGATACTGGCATAAGTAGCCAAAGTTTAGGTCTGGACAATTGTTCCTATTGTAAGTTTAAAATAAACCAATTTGGCATGTAAACCGAGGTATATATAATGCCTCAGAAAATCAACTGACTGAACAATGTTGTAAAATATGTTGCTGTAATACAAATGTCAGCCTATTTCTTCCCAGTAAGGTTGCAATAAAAAAAAAAAATGTGAATCTTGTACATTGATAATATAACAAATCACACTTTTAAAACTTGCACATAAAGTACAGCCATCACACAACTCTGCGCATTGCTGTTGTTGTTTGATGGCTGCATAATCGTTTCACTGTGAAATATAAAGACATTTTTGTCACTAATGACCAGCCGGTGTAATGAAATACAGCGTCCGTGTGACTGAGTGTCCTAGCTGCTATTCAATTGTGTATATCGATCAAACTTGTACATGTTCGATCAATAAATCATCGATTGCGACTTATTCCGTGTAGTACAATTAGGCTCGGTGCAGACTCCTCTATCGTGTAAAATATTTTGCTTAGAATATTCTATGCTGACGACAAAATGACGTAGGCCATCGAATAAAATACACAGTTTAATTCGATGACCTACGTCATTTTGTCGTCAGCGTAGAATATTCTAAGCAAAATATTCTATATGATAGAGGAGTCTGCACCGGGCCTTAGACCCGGACTATTGGTTATGGGAGACACTCAGCCTCATTACACCGGTTCCAAAAAAAGTGCGTTTTGCTTTACAGAGTTTGCTACTCTTGTCTAGTCAGGCTACAGTGTCAACGTGGCATTTCCCCACATTTTCACAATTTTTATGATTGTCGTTGCTTCATTACACTCCAGGCATGCATCATTCTGCTGCAACAAAACTGGGTCGATTTCACTAACATTTACGATGCATCGTAGCTACAAAGGGTTTAGCTCGTAACTACATCTAGATATCACAGAGATATGAAACCCATCGTAAGGTATATGAATTATGCATTAGAAACATCCAACCCCCTTGTTAACGTTGCGTGGGGTCAACAGGTGGTCGAAGCTAACGATGGGTTTTGGTCTTACGATGGGTTAACGATGCATTTTAATATTAAGTGAAATTGACCCCAGGTTGGATAGCTTTTTGCTAAAATTGTTAATAAACTAACTGAAAGGTCATTTTTGTGATATTGTGTTTTAATAAAATCAGCGTAGTCCACAAACGCAGCAGACTCCCGATCACCAAGTTGTCAAAAATTCCTGCAAGATTATCAACAAATATCAGCCATGGCCAAAACAGAAGTCCAAAAAAATAGATAAAATGAGTCCATAATTCTTCTGTTTTCATATGTCTCTATTTTCTACCAATGCTACAATTTTTTTTTCATGATACTCCACGGTAGCTTTCAAATTGCCAATTGAGAATACTGGTAAGGCGATGGTGCAAAATTAGGCCACAACTTTATGCCGCACCGGCCACAGCTATGTTTTTTTAAGATTATATACCTCTAGATTATTGTTAAGTACTCACCATGGGGGTGGGTGGGGAGGGTATAACTGGGTATTCTGACCGAGTAATCACCAGCATTACAAAAAAGGTGAGACCTGGAGTGGTCTTGAGCCTTACAATATAGGGTATCAAAATCACCCTGGTACTCTACAAGTATCACATAGGGTATCAAATTTGGCTTTTAATTCTCTGATAAGGCATCAAACTAAGCAAAAATGGTTGAATTAATGACAAAGGTGTCTGAAAATGCCAATTAAAGTGTTTTAAATACCTAGAAACACTTCTAAAAGTGTTAATATGGTAAACAGTTACATTTTCCCTATGATTTCTTGTAATAATGATTGTCACATTTGTGTACGGTCTTAGATAAAGTAAACAGGTATGGTCCCAGATAGGTGTGGTAGACTTATTGTCTCAGATAGGGTATCATTTCACTCATTTTTTCCAATTTTTGGTCACACATAGGTTCACTTTCGGAACCTGCGGAACTCGGGTCGTTACCCGAACACCAATATCAGTTACCCTCCAAGGAGTATTCATTACATATTCTGAAATTTTCTAGTGATGCATATCAAGCATACAAAGGCCATCCTATAAAATCAAAGCTGTGGCTGAGTTGCAGCTGGCAGCACAATCAAGTTGTGGTGTCATTGTGGCTCCACAGCTGGCAGCACAATAAAGTTGTGGTCTCATTGTGGCTCCACAGCTGGCAGCACAATAAAGTTGTGGTGTCATTGTGGCTCCACAGCTGGCAGCACAATAAAGTTGTGGTCTCTTTGCGGCTCCACAGCTGGCAGCACAATAAAGTTGTGGTCTCATTGTGGCTCCACAGCTGGCAGCACAATAAAGTTGTGGTCCCATTGTGGCTCCACAGCTGGCAGCACAATAAAGTTGTGGTCCCATTGTGGCTCCACAGCTGGCAACACAATCAAGTTGTGGTCTCATTGTGGCCCCACAGCTGGCAGCGCAATAAAGTTGTGGTCTCATTGTGGCTCCACAGCTAATTTCTTAATACAGCAAATATCTCAAAAACATAAATTTAACACTTTTAAAAACATGTAGCAGCATTTTCTCAAATATAATACAACATCTCAAAACATAGCAGCGTTTTCCCTCTGTCTATTAGTAGTCAGCATAAAATCACCTTGCGCATAAGACGTCTGAGGGACAAACGTTTTCTTTTTGCTTTTACCGGAAAACCGTTTTCCTATCCTGTCCGATATCGATGGCTTCTTTTTCTTCAACCCAGAAGCATCATGCCTCATTTTCTTCCTGTGTTCTCTCTCAGCTTTCCGTGCCATCTTTCGCATCTGCTTACTATCCACGTGCAGTTCGTTGGCGAGTTTCAGGGTGTCGTCGGCATTGGGGAAGACTGGGAAATCCGTGGAGACGCTTGAGATGACGGAGATTTCTGCTTGCGACGGCTCGTGGTCTTCTGCTGCAGCCTCGTCAGGAAACGGGACAAGCATTTCAGCAATTGATCTTTGAGGAGCTGTTGGACAAGAAGAAAGACAGACTACGTTTTATTAATAATGTAATATATCCGACACAAACTTTCAGGAGTCTACGAGGCTGTTATTAGGTCAAAGGTAAAAAAGATTGATTCCTAATACAGTCGACAAACACCACTCCCTGATGAAAGTTCTGAAGGTAACTATTACTTTTGTTTGGATCTACAGTTTAGATCTAAAACATGCAAAGGTTGTGATTCTGCAAATCAATTTCTGGTAGATTCACAATCTTTGTAATTGCTTAAGAACACCTGCAAAATTTTATTTCAGGAATATATGATCTGATGTACGGAAAATATATACTGTAAAACATGTTAATTTCGCGAGGTATTTAATTTCGCGAATTTCGCGAGGGAAAAGAATTCGCGAAATTAAATCCTCACGAAAATATTGTCTAAGTTCATGTTTGTTTATTAAGAAATGACCTAGAGCTCTTTTACATGTGTAAAAACACTTTGTTTTTATGCCAAGCGTTCTACTAAAGCTCACCCCTATCTTGTAATGCAGTGGTCCATTTTTGTAAACAAAGTTGTCTGGCTAGCGGTCGGCAATCGTAGTAGGCTATGCAGTGTCTGGTTGAGTGGGGTTTGCTCGTAAAAATTTTGATTTATTTCTGCAACATGGCTTTTTGCTTTTACAATTGTTTATAAACATCATGTGTGGAGCCTTTTTTCTTGCAGATTTTAAAGGTATTATATTAATATTTTGACAGGAACATAGGAAACTAGAAGATAATGTATGGCCTTCCGAATTCGGAAGACATATATAAATCACCACAAATTTCAATCTCGCGAAATTTAATACTCGCGAAAATGTCACTTCTTGCGAATTCACGAAATAAAGTACCCGCAAAAATTTAAGTGTTTTACAGTATTCTGAGGACCATTTGCAGCTGATTAAACATAAGGTCAATTTTCATGAAAGTAGTGCATTTTGAGTTAGAAAAAGTCAAAACAAATTTTGTCTTGAAATTTCAATTTTTTGGTCTAAATCATTTGTATAGCCAATCCCTTTAATAGGAAAAATATTTTTGTCAACAACACTTCCACCGTTTTGGCATTAGAATAGGGTTTATTACGTTATCCAAAATTTAAATTGCCGAAAACCGCGCATGGTTATTATCATCAGAGACGATATTAGGAGTAAATATTTTTTGGTATAATACAAAGTTTGAATATTAGATTGTTCTCAAGAAATATGCTTTATTAGATATGTTTATTACGTTATCCAAAATAATTGAATTTGGTCAAAAAATTATTATATATAACAATAATGAAGAAATTGTTTTTCTTTTTTTACAAAGATATTACTTATGTTTACACGTATGTAACATTATATTACATACATATACTTTAATAAATGTATGAAGCCCACCCAATGTAATAAACGATAACGTAATAAACAATAGCCTAATAAACATTTTTGTTCATTTTTCACACCTTTCGTTAACAAACATACATCTGTGTTAAAGTTTGTATTATTTTTTTGATCAAAGCCCTGGTATCTATACCTCATATAATTAATATTGATGCAGCTAGCTTAGTTACTGAGAAATATGGATAACGTAATAAACATCCTTAAAAAGGTCGCAATTTTCAAAAAGTTTAACATCTTCTAGACTTCACAATTGTTGCCATAGGCTGAAGACAACATTATTTCGTATTGTCACATATTGTTTACTTCAAAAAATGTTGCATAGCTATGATCTTGATTAAAGTTTTACCTAGTATATTTTCCGGTTTTTGGTGGATAACGTAATAAACATGGATTTCACGGACATTGTCTTTTGATCTCAAACATCTAAAAATATTGTGAAAATGTGGAAACAGGCATCAAAATATAATTTATACACATGATTGTCATCAAAAAATGCCAATGAAGAACAAATGATAGTATATATTTTTCCCCTTTTTTTATAATTTAGGTATTGCGTTTTGGACATCGATTTTTGGCGATTTTGGGGTGTTTGAAGGCCGATATCTCATAGACAACTAAGTCGAAAGTATGGAAAACTATATATGTCCAAATTCAGTTCAACAAACCCTATCAATTCTTAAAGGTTTTATTCCAAATAATCATCTTGGTAAAAAAATATGGACCAAAGACACGAAAAATTGCAAAATGCACTAATTTCATGAAAATTGACCATAAACAGTCCAATGAGGGGCTTGCACTTACCCTCATTTGAAGTGGATTGGGGAAGCATGACAGGGGGTGGCGAATGGTCTCCAATGACAGCCTTGCTTACGAGAACCACCTCTGGGTCTTCACGGCTGTGAATATCAAAATAAATGACACAAAATGAAAGATGTAATTTCTTTATCATCAGCTTCCATTGCAAATTCAGCTACAATTAATGTTGTTTCTGTCCCAGTTATCTTGTAAAAAAAAGTATTTAGGCTTGGCATCCAAAGAAATTCGCTCGCTCGAATGATTTCGTTCACCAGAAAAAGAAAACTTTGCTCCAACAGGAAGCGACATTCGCTTAACAAATTTCCCAACTTTCGCCACACTTCAGATTGAATTTGAGAGAAGATCGCTCCGAATATCCTAGGGTTTGTTTACTCAATAATCATAACACTACAACACGCACGAGTGACATTCGCTTTCATCGATTAAAACAATGTTTGTGCAACGAGAGCGACATTCGCTCTTCGTTTTAGCGAATCAGTCAGAGTGAATGTCACTCAGCCGAGCGAAAGTCTTTGGACGCCAAGCCTTATTGCTCTAGCCAGCCAAGTGGAAAGCAGAGACTTATATATTTGAATACGCCAGTACAAAAAAAACCAACTCCAATAGCTCCCTTCTGTTAAGTTCTGTAAATGCATACAAATCTCTGAAAATGCTTTCAAATCACTAAAAAGCATTTCCATGTCTATATCCCAATCATAGTGTCACATTTGACCTTGTAGTTGACTTTTTTAAACATTGTTAATTTTTCTAACATATTGTTGCAGAGGGGAGCTCAGTGAGTTGGGGTTTTCTTGTACTGGCGGTTTAAATATAGCAACTATGTACTTTAACAATTATCTAACAATGTCTGAAAAAGTCAACTACAAGGTCAAATGTGACAATATGATTAGGATATTGAGATGGAAATGATTTTAGTGATGCGAAAGCATTTTCAGAGATATTGATATGGAAATACTATTTTAGTGAGTGATGTTAAAGCATTTTCAGAGATTTGTATGCATTTATATTTTATAAGTATAATTAATTGAAGGAGCTGTTGGAGTTGGGGTTTTCTTACACTTACGTATTTATATATTAGCCAATTCATTAAAACCATCAATCAGGATGCAGTATAAAAAATGTGTGGCTTAAGTGATTTTTATTTTGAAATACCCCGGTAGCTGTTTTTGGTGAATGTTCCCTAGCCTCAGGCTTAATAATCATAAAGGCTTGTTACCTATCATGCAACGCAATTAGATCTGTAGCATTACAAGTATTTTCATTTGACAAAATACTAAACTTTCTACTTTCGAGGTTATCTTCACCATTTGAAAAGAGTGCTTTTTGCGAACCTTTGACATATGTTGGTTCAACAAATAGCTGTGTTTTGGCTTAATAATCATAAAGGCTTGTTACCTATCATGCAACACAATTGTATCTGTGGCAATACAAATATTTACATTTGACAAAATACTAAACTTTCTACTTTTGAGGTTACCTTCACCATTTGAAAAGACTACCTTGTAAACCTTTGACATATTTTGGTTTTAAAAACAAGGAAAATTAGCCCCTGCTTGCTTAAAAAATAATTTCTAACCTTTTAAAGATGACATCCCTCAATCCCTTTTTCTTCTTCTTTTTACTCTCATCATCAACGTCTCCACCAAGATCGTAGTCGGAAGCGGTGGACATGGCCGTATCGTCATGCGCCTGGTAGCTCTGGTTCACCATGGCTACATCGTAGGTTCCTGTGCGCTGCCCGGATACTCCACTACTGCTGTCGCCAAATGAGTCAAGAGACATATCATCGCTAAATGAGTTTCTGATTCATGCACGGTTGCCATGCAAGGACGGTTGCCATGCAGGGATGGGGGGTATATGTACAGTGTTAGGGATGGGCACAATTAAGGTTTTAGTGGTGGGATGATTATGACATATAATATCAATAGTGCAATGTGCATAAAGATGATGGTTAAGGGTTAATTAGGGATGGGCATAATTGAAGTTTAAGTGTGGAAGATTATGGCGTACATCATACATCAATAGTGCATTGTGGGTAAATGTGGCGATAATTCAGGGGTTAATTAGGGATGGGCATAATCGAGGTTTTAGTGGTGGAAGATTACGGTGTACATGAAGTACAATGTTGGTAAAAGTGACGATGATTTGGGGTTAATTAGGGATGGGCAAAATTGAGGTTTTAGTGGTGGAAGATTATGGCATACATCAATAGTGCAATGTGGGTAAAAGTGACAATAATTTGGGGTTAATTAGGGATGGGCATGATTGAGGTTTTAGTGGTGGAAGATTATGGCGTACATCAATAGTGCAATGTGCGTAAAAGTGACGATGATTC
>JXSR01S000039.1:57218-72616 GCA_000969725.1 Ophiothrix spiculata
GAGTGTGATAAAAATACGCAGACGCATCGGATGCAGAGTTGTTGATTAGCGATGAACAACTCTGTAGCATGTTTGAATACCTTTCAACAACGAAAATCATCCTGAAAACGTGTAATTAAATTCTAAATGTTTTCAATTTAACAGATTCTCATCTCAATAAAAAATACTTTGAAGAATCTGTAACAAAATGCTAGTTTTTAAATTATTGTTGCTTTGTCGTTTTAAACTGTTCCCAAGCGCCAGTCCTTGCACGAACTCAAGTTCCCGATGCGCGATGAACGGTGGGCCAATTTATGTGCACTGCGTAAACGCACCTCCGTGTACGCTGTGCCGTGCGTGACGCGCTTATTTGAATATCAACTGTGGATTCATCACAAATCAACAACGGTACGCTCCTGTATAAGGAGATACAGTGATCTGTTGAAATGTAGGTCAAGATATTTCATCTTTTAACTATTCAGTACTATTCTGTGCCTACAATTAAAAATTTCAAACAAACTTCACAGGAATGTTGGTCTGACCAATGACTATCCATCTATCACTTTTTGGTTGTTTTCCTGTCTCTAGTTTTGGTTCCCGAAGTGTTTTTGGTTCCACACAAGAAATGCTACAACTCGACTTTTGTTAAAGATAATTCCATCCAAGCTTAGTAGGACTGTTTATATGACCAATAGCAATCAATCTGTCACTTTTTTAAAATAATTTATTAAAATGACGCCTCATTGAAATTCACTCTGTTCAGTCAAGTAATGGTCTCTCAAAGGTTGTCAAGGAGTAAACGGTGAAAATGAGATAAACAGTAAGCCTTATATTTTCTGTAGATTATCGTCAGAATATACAGATATAATTCATGTTTCTGATCATTTAACTTCACAGGTTTTTTTGAAGCATGCATAAGGATTGCGAATCTGTCAAAAGTCAATTTCGGCAAATTAGGACCTTTAATTGCTTGCATTTTCACCATTAGTGCAAAATGAAGTTTGCTGCAATTACGTCTGTATTGCGATGAACAAACACATGTACTTTAATAAACTGAAAAGTGAGATTAGCACAGCAAGCTCATACCGGTACCTGCTGCCTACTATCTCATCAGGAAATTCATCTGATCTGGAACTGTGTGCATATAGGTCAATTTCATAAATATGGAATTGAGAGAACTCTTACTTGCTGAATAATATTGTGAGGGTTACATTCCTTCATACACCCAATAATGTGCAACAAGAAAGTGACGGGGATCAAGACCAAAGAAAATAGGAAATCGGTACTCTCTACCATCTTGTTGCCTATCATGGGACTGCTTTTGGCTTTGAAATTAACACTAAATAATCACAGGACACACAGACCAATGGAGCAACAACATTTATGTTCTCATCTTTTTTTTTTAGAACAATCTTGACTTTTAAGCAGCCTGAAAGTGAAAAAGCTTGAGAAGTTTGTCGTTTTCATGCTTAATTTTACCATTTTTATCATATTCTTATGAATAATAAAAATAAGTCTAGACTATCTAGGGTCGGCACCAAAAATAGGGTCGGTCAGGTTACACCAAATGAACTTTTTTTAGGCCTTAATGACAAATAAAATTGTCAATAAAATAAGAGTACCGATTTCATTTTTCAATGTCCTTGATCAAGAGTTCATTCCATGGTAAAATTAAAAAGCATCTGTATATCAACAACTGATCAAATAGGGAATTTGCTATAATGCACTGGCCCATGAGCCAGTATAATTAATATAACAATACACATAAATAATATTAAAAAAACATCTGACAAATATGGTAACGTTTACAAATTATGGGAAATGGACACACTATAGTTACCAAACTGATGAGTGCATTTAAATGGGTCAACTTGCTAAATACAAACTACCATTACCACCACCTTTGCGGTGTGTTCATAATCGAGCGATTTCATCACTGAAACATCGCTCGATACAAAGTCTTTAAATATACACAACAAGAAGTGTGCTTTAAAACTTCAAGACTGCATATCAAGTGATGAAATCGCTGGACTCTGAACGCACCATTACTGTGAATACCAGTAACAGTACCCTAGAAAATTTTTAAGTACAATTTTAGTACAATATTTCAAAGTTGCACATTTGAAACATCATTCCACAATATTTTCTTCTAGAATCATGTGTACTAGAATGATGTTCAAATTGTGCATCTCAGGAATGTTGAGCAATATACTCGGGAAAGCAGAGTATTCATAAGTGTCTTGTTGGGAAAACATGACTTGCATGGGATATGTGACGGTCCACTACAAACTTTTCATAAAGTCAGCAACTGGTAAATTTCAGAAACTGGTACTTTTTTTACAGATTCAAATATAACAATACAGTAGCTTTAATTGTTATTTCACGTTCATACAGCACCCAAAGTTAGAGATACAATTCATTCAAGTTATAATGATATATCAGATATACCTGTAACCAGAAAAAATATGTGTTGGAAATTTTCAATCCGTGAAATCTCTATATTGTCAGAACGATATGTAATATGGAACCGTTTGCACAAAACCCCAGATAACACAAAATAGGTGTTAGGGCGGAAATATTGATTTCCTATGTGAATTCAGTTTGATAACACAAAATTCTGATAACACAAGCTAACTCTGGCCCGCAGTGATTTGTGTTAACGAGGTTCCGCTGTATTTTGCCCTGTATTTCAAAATAAAAATTGCGGACTTCATGAGATGTTTGTGGTGCACAGTTACATATGCAAAGTAACAAAAGTGTTTTGATCTCTAGTGAAAAGTGCTATAGATATATAAATTGCCAGTTGCTATGTTTAAACATCAATAATTTCTTTAAGAATACCATGAGGTCAGTACACCACTATACTTTGATCAACACTAAATAGGCAGAAATTATGAGGTTTTTCTTCATCCGCAAGTAAATATAATCCCACTTACACGCGCCGTGGATACTGACGCGCAAGTCACACGTACAACGCGCGCTGCGTCTCCTGCAGTTGCGCTGTGTTCAGCTACGCGCATGCTTATCTGTATCAATTCACGGTGTGAAGAGGCCCGCCTATTTGGTGTTGATCAAAGTATATAGTAAGTAGTGTGTACACAGTGTGCACATTGGTAGGTGTTGAGGAATTAGGACTTTGACAACTCTAAATGTACCACTTGTAACATTTGGTGTGCAATGAGGTAAGCATGAAATTATGAACAGTCAATTAACATCACAGAATAATTCAACCTCTGTAAGACATACATCCCCAGACAGTGTTCCAGCTAAGGCCATATATGGCGCACCATTGGCGCAGGATCGGTGAAAATTGGGGCAATAGCCTCTGGAAATGTGTGAAAAAGATGTTTTTCTAGCTTAATTTAGCATTTTTTTTTGTGATTTTGGTCAAATTGGCGCATGCCCAAAAACCTAACAGGGCACACTGCCCCAGATATGTACGACATACAAAACTACATCCTCCTCCTATTCTATTACCAATTTTAATTTTTTTTTAGCTAAAATTTGCAAATTTACCCCAAAGTTTGTGCGGACTGAAATTTCCCAAAAATTAGAGAGGCTTATGCATTGCCCTGTAAAATCTTGGCTGGTCCACTGCCTCTACTGCTTTGTTAGTTTTCAAAGCAGCTTGATTTTTTTTTTGAAGGGGGGCGGGTGTACCTCTTTTGCCCCATTAAAGCAATACAATAAAGAGTTAAAATGAAGCTACCCCCTGTCACCCATGATTTCTTGATTTTTTTTAGCTTAATGGGTTAGTTTTTTGGTAGATATTAAAACCCTCCAAACTATTTGGCCTAAATTTTTTTTACTTACTTTTTCTGTTTTAGCCATTTGTTGATTCAAATTTGGGATCCCATATCTAATTCCACGTGTATTAGCATTGGAAAGCATACATGTACTTTTTTTATCCATTTGTCTGTAGCAAAACTCGTTTTTGACACAATACACTCGAAAACACTTTTAGATAGTTACATTCCTTCATTTCAGGCTGTTTTACTTAAAGCAATACTATAAGATTTTGATTAAAAATTGTTTATAGTAAAAACAGCATAAAATGGAAGAATGTGACTATCTAAAAGCATTTTCAAGTGTAGTTTGTGAAAAAAATTGTTTTGTCACCAAAAAATGGATAAAAAGCATATGCATGCTTTCCTATACTAATACATGTGGAATTAAATTTGGGATCCCGAATTTAATTCAACAAATAGCCATAACATAAAAAGTAAGCATCTTTGAGCCAAATCGTTTGGAGGGTATTCATATCTACCAAAAACAAACCCAATAAGCCCAAAAAATCAAAAGTCATGGGTGACAGGGGGCGCTTCATTTTTAACACTTTATAGTATTGCTTTAATTTGGGGAACCAGTTTCATTTCTTTCCCAAGGTCCCTGACTATCCCAGATACCTTAGTTGCTAAGTCACTGTATGGGTTGAACATTCTACAGTTGACTGCTCATTTTCAATGTCTAATAACTAGACCAACCAGTTAACCAATAACTTATAACATTAGATATTGTACATACACTTGCTTAACAAAACTCTTGTCAAGGAAAGCTCCTTCCGGTACAAATTTTCTTCTGTTGGATAATTGTTGATTGGGAGAGAATTAGTACTTGATTAATGGCTGACTTACACACATAAAAGTGCTAATTGGTATAGCAAAATTTGAAAATAGGGGTTTTTCAGGGGATGGATTTTCTCATCCCCCTACTATACAGGCCTGACTGACTGGACAGACTGACTGACAGAGAAAATTTACAAAAAAGTGCCTTATAAAAAGAAACAAGTAAATTGTACAATTGTGTTGGGAGTGGCCATCTTTCTCTTTCTCTTGCTATCTTTCGGCATCTTTTCAAAGATGCATTGGCCAGCATGCATAGATTAGCCATTTCTGGCTATCCTGGTTGGTACTTTTGTATGAGCTTGGAAGAGACCATGAGATCATCATGGATCTAATGGCATGTGTCCGTCACGGACCAACCGAGGTAAACAAACAAACAAACAACAAACGCCTTTTGGGGGCAATTTGGCCTCTATCACACACACACACACAAATAATAATAATTTACAAAATGGTATTGCCAACATGGAAAAAAAATTGATGAATCTGCCCCTCATTATCCAGATAAAGAAAGCCCTTAAAGAAATAGAGTCAATCTGCACATTGACACAATTTGTCTACTTATTTTGCGACCTGTTTCCACAAAACACAGACAAGGGGAGAGTAATATAATATATAAAATACAGCTTAATAGCTCATTAAACAAAATTAAAATCAATAGAAACCACAAGAATTTCAAAAGGATATTGTAGTTTTGTTTTATTTCTGCCAAAACATTGATAAGTGAAGTGCCAATTAAAGCTTATAACAGAATTTCTTTCATTTAACAAGTTCATTTCAGCGGAACTCACAATTCGGATACGAAATCTGAATTTGGATACCCACTTACATTTTGTATCCAAATTGTGATACCCGTATCCGAATTAGGATATGGAGGGGTATCCGAATTCTGATACGCCTGTCGTGGCGCAGGAAACAAATCGATAGCGCAAGCTGACAAGTACATGTAGAACATCTTTCTTGCATCTATCTGTGCAAATGTCATTTCCATCTGTGCAATTCCAGCAGAACAGCTTCGAAATATGTCCTGATAGCTCCTTATCACAGAAGGCAAAATAATTTGGCTAAAATGTTTTTACAATTTAGATGACAAATGATGATAATGTTATTGACTTTTATACATACCAGTATGGTGCGCGGCGAAGCTGAAAATTAATTTCAGCTGATACCCCGTTTCAGCTGATTTCAATCCCAATTCAGAAACGTGTATCAGAATTGTGATACGGAGTTCCGCTGAACTGAGTTACACATTTTCGACCGTTTTTGTAGTATTTCATGGAAACAGGTCACACATGGTTAATACATTTTATATCTCTGCTTAAAAGGAACCTCTTCACAACTGAGAACTAGTAAATTGTCTTTAGTTCAGTTTTTTACAACAAAAAAACAAAATTAAAAAAAAAGTTCCAGGAAGTGAACTATATAAATTTTGAAGGCATCCTCAGTAAAACTATACAAAGGACAATGAACCCACCTTTTGTGTATCCACAATGCATCAGGATTGAGTTGCGTGTGCCAACGCCCTCCTGAGCTTCCTGACTGTCGTTGTCTTATGACTAATATTATGATGATCAATAGAAGTAGTACAACCAGGCCACCGATGGCAATAGCTACTATAACACCGATAGGTAGAGGTAGATCACTAGCTTGCGCTTCCGGCTTAATAGGTGGTTCTGTATGTAAATTAAGAAAAGTGAAAGACATATAACAAACCAAATTAATAACATTTTATTCTGAATAAATAAAGATTTTTAAGGTAAAATATTTTCTTTTATATCACTCACACTATTTTGTAGGTCATTCAATGATTAATTTGACATAGCCAAAGGAAAAAAAAGTCTGTCTCAGCTTTCCGCGCGCATAGCTTTTAAAAATTAACAAATTTAGCGCATTTCTTTTTTTTAATTTTTTTTTAGGTTTTTGAGAGCTTTTCAGTTTTTTTCATCCTTTTTTTCCTACTACTGAAAAAAAAGTTAAATAAACAGCCGCGAAACGGCCCCCCCCCCCCCCAAAAAAAAAAATAGTGGCCGAAAAATGCAATAAAAAAAAGGGGTATTTCCACATCCGCGTAGCCCTTTCATACTCAAAAAACAAAAACGCATAGCACTTAGGGTTTTGATAAGCGAATGTCGCTTCCTGTTGGAGCGAAGTTTACTCGGTAGGGTGAGTGAATGTTACTCGGGCGAGTGAATGTCTTTGGACGCCAAGCCTTAACAAGTTCAACATCATCCTCAAACTTGTATTTATCTTAAGTAAGCTGAGACAGAGTTCATTTTTTTTTGGCCTAATTTGCTTGTTTTACTTTCCACCTTTGTGCATGATGTTAGGGCCTGTTATTGTCCTGCAACAAAATATGCATGCTTAAAATTTTCTAATTATTAGGCCAAATCAAATTAATAGTTTGTCTCAAAGCTCCCGCGCGCATTAGTTTTATCATGCGCGTTAATTTTTCTTAAAATCTCAAAGGTCTTTTTTTAACATTTTTATTTATTTTCACCAAAACTGTTTAAAAAGCAAATAACAACAATGGTTAATTTAATTTATTTGGTCTTTATTCTGTTTTTGAGTTCTAAAAAGGCCATCATGTAAATATATGAGGGACCATGTAAACATATGGAACTTTTGTAGAATAGCACTTAGGACTTCTGTCACACAAGAAAAAAAATCTGAAAAAAAAAAAAAAAAACACTTACAAAAAAAAAATCGCATTTCGCATTGGTTTTTCAAGAGTAGGAGAGCTTTGAGACTAACTATTATTTTAATTTTGCCTTACTTGTTTTTGTAAATTCCCCAACCAGCATTTAAAAATGCAAGGGGTATCCGAAGACATTCGCTCGGTCGAGTGACATTCGTTCTTGATCTTGATATTCACTCTGATTTATTCGCTAAAATGGAGAGCGAATGTCGCTCTCATTACGCGAACATCATTTCAATCGATGAAAGCGAATGTCCCTCCGCATGTTGAAGTGCTATGATTATTGAATAAACAAACGCAAGAACATTCCGAGCGATCTTCTCCAATTCAATCTGAAGTATAGCGAATGTTGTGAAATTTGTTACGCGAAAGCCGCTTCCCGTCGGAGCAAAGTTTTCTTGGTATGGTGAGTGAATGTTACTCGGGCAAGCGAATGTTTTTGGACGCCTAGCCTAAACAAGTTCTACATCATCCTCAAACTTGTATTTTTCAAAGCATTTTTTAGACTTTCTCATCATTTGAAGTATTAGCAGCATGCAAAGTATCATGGTAAAATAAAACGAAAATATTTAAGTGTTCTTTCATTATTAATTATCGTTGGCAACAATGAAAATTACTGCCCTCTATGAGGCGACTTCTTTAAATTGGTTTTATTTGTAGATCCATTGCAAAAATGATTTTTTTTTTGATATATCTGTTATCAATAATAATGTAAAAGCGGTGTTTTACAAACAAAACTTAACCTCTTTTCTGACATATAGCCTCAAAACATTCTTTTAGAGAATAGCCCCATACACCCAAGATCAACATGCAAAACAAAATTCTAGTTTTTGACTCTTATGAAGGTTTTGATCAAAATTTCACAATATTCGGTAGTTGACCATCATAAACATTAAACAATATACCAAGAGCAAATCATCTGTGGATGAGGTATAACTTTTGTACGAATCACCAAATCTTGCTCGTTTAAAAATCAGTATGGATAATCAATTGTTCAATATTGCAACTTCCTTGAAATACATGCTTTTATATTTTTAGATATTTTTAGATGCATTGTATGAGTCGCATATTACACACTTCATTTATTAAAGAAACTTGGTCCGATTTTTCAAAATTTAGTTTTCAATGTCATATGAAAGATGACCACTAAAGTGATTTAGGTTTTTAAATTTCAGATGAATCGGTCAAACCGTTTTGATTTTATGAGCAATCTTGTATTTCAAAGCGCCTAGAAACGTAACTGTACTTAAATTTATTATGGTTACCATAATTAAACACATTTTCACACATATCCCCAAAACGGTACATAGCTGAGCCGTGAAATTTCACATGGGTCATGCGGAAAATATGACCAATATTTTGGAACCAATATCTAAAAAGTTGGAAAAAAGTTGAAGCAATTGGACCATGCTCCTTTAATAATTTATTTATTTATTTACGTGCTCTTTGCACACAATTTGTCTTTCGCAAAATATATGCATTGCAAAAAATGGTTTTTATATACCAACACCTGTTTAAAAATACACAAGCACGAAAAGATTCAAGATCAGTCATACGCAAAAATTACTGAGTGCAAAAATATTCATCATGTCTATCTAATCATGGCTTTATCTAATTATCATCATTGTTAATCCATGCATTATAGGCCTAATGGTAGATACTTCATTTACCCATTACCTGGTAGGGGAACGTTGATATTTCACACCGCTGACCTACACACACATTGACACATAGCTCATATTCAAGCAGGCATGACTTTACCTAGGCCTGATAGTTTTGTTTGATACCTAAATCAAATGTTTCTATACACTTTTACAGATGTTTTTCTGAATTCTGCGCTATGTGATAGATCATTTTTATTTGAGACTATGTTATCAGGAAGATGATTTTGTCCATGCACACCCACCTATTTGTAGATAAGAATTCTGATATATGGTTGCAGAGCTATTGAATTTTTAAAA
This sequence comes from Ophiothrix spiculata, assembly GCA_000969725.1. Classification (NCBI taxonomy): domain Eukaryota; kingdom Metazoa; phylum Echinodermata; class Ophiuroidea; order Amphilepidida; family Ophiotrichidae; genus Ophiothrix; species Ophiothrix spiculata. Next base: position 66,476 of record JXSR01S000039.1, read on the forward strand.
CATTGCAGACTTTTTTTGGAAGTGAAGAATAAAAAAAATCACTTGTCTACAAGTTATATGGACATCCATGCACACTCAACAATTTTTTAAATATATTTGCTTAATCACATGTAATTAAACAACAAGCGGCAACAATAACTATTATTTGGGTGAAATTTCTGCGCCTGTTCTTTAGTTGTAATTCCGCTCAAATTCAGCGTTGATCAGCCCTTTATCATGTGGAACTAATCATCTTTAAATACGCCGCGCATGTGTGGGTGCAAAAAACTCCTGGTGTGTGTGTAATAAATATCCATTCAGACAATTAAAATATTGACTATTAAAATATAGCGGTGTAACTGTTATTGGTGCCGTGACCTCAAAAACCTTCATAACTTTGCAACGGAAGGTTGGATTTGAAAAATTCAAACGGTTTTGGATTTCTTAGATCACCTGCTTTTATTTACAGACTAGTTGAAAGAATTTGATTTATAATTTAAAACTCATTTTTAAGTGTCTACTAATGGCCTAATAAAACTCACCCGTTCTGGTTGGTAACCTTAGAATCGTTGAATTGGGCGCAATGCCACCCTTATTGGAATATGTCATCCACAGGACATAATCCACACCGCCTTCTAGACCGGCAATGAGGGCATTTTCTCTTGTCATGTCGGTGATATTTATGGTCATGAATGATGCATTACGATACTGATCATTGGTACTGTATGACAGATGATAGGCCTGGAATGAGCTGTCTTGTATTGCCTGTATATGGTAGATGTGTTGATGGGTGAAAAAAAAAAAACATGGGATGGAAATTAATGATATGGTAAAGAGCGATGAAAACACATAGGGACTTGAAGTCTAAATCAATATTTCTCCCACACTCTAAAACAAATCTGCTTTATAAATTCATCATTTTCCATGTTTTACCATTAACATGGAACAATGGGAGATTTGGTATATGGATGGGCCCCTTTTTCTTGAAAACTGGTGGCTCTTCAATTTTCCCAGAGGTACTTCACTATCCAAACCAAATTTGAGTATCCCCCCCCCCCCAACCCCAGGAAAGTAATCAAATTTTATTCAAAAATGACAGTCTTTGTCATTTTTCTTAAAAACTAACACAGTGACCCTATTTTTCAATTTTAGTTTTTTGAAGTATGCAAAAAAAAATGCTTTAACATGTGTAAAAAATAAACATTATAAATGGAGCATTTATTACTTTACAAGAAGCATATAATGATCAACTTTTTTTAACTTTCCCTACACTTTGTGTGGTAAATCAAGTGATTTTTTTACTTATGTACTTTTTGAAATTTCTGTATCTCAAAAACGAGCACGGTGTCCTATTCTTTTTTTTTTTTTTTAAGATTCGTTCTCAGCACAAATAAATCTACCAAATACTGAATTTTGAAGAAAAAATCAATAGAGACTTTGAATCTGTGAGCTAACACCTTAAAAACTTTCTTCTTAAGGGCTGTCAACCCTTTGTTTCAGAAATGTTTTTTGTTCTGCAACTCAGCAACAGATAATTAAATCCAAATAAAAGTTTATATTTCTAGAGGCGGATTGCATACTGAACATGGTGAGGTTTTTTTTTTTGTGGACCAAATTGTGTCATTTCACTAAATTTTGCTTTGGTCAAATTTTGAAACATTTTGCTTTTTAGAATCTAGAAAGCAATATCTAGGAACGTATTTTTCAAATTTTTGATTTTTATCTTATTTTTTGAAACATTGCCAAAAATAGCTCAAAAATTGTTACCGTATATTTTGCCAAAAATGGTGGCAGCGGTGGGATTTGTGATTATTTTTGGACAAACTTTACACAATATCTCAAAAACTAAGAAAAAAATCAAAAATTTGAAAAATGCATTCCTAGATATTGCTTTTTAGATTCTAAAAAGTAAAATGGTTCAATTTTTTATTGAAGCAAAGTTTAGTAAGCTTTCCCATTAAAATTTTGGGCCTAAAAATATGATTTTTGGACCTAGGGTCAAAATGACACATTTTGGTCCAAAAATGACCTCTTCATCATGTTCAGTATGCAAATTTGCTTCTAGAAATAATACTTTTATTTGGATTGAATCATCCATTGCTGAGAGGGAGGGGGGTTGTGGAGGGTACTCAAAAAAATTGGTAGGTTGGTGAGATCTGCAATATCCAACATAGGGTCTTACAAAACTGATTTTTCTTCAAAAATAGTGTCCATGGACTGATTCTTTTCCACATTGCGGTCTCAGGAACTGATTTTATCCCATAAAAATACAACTATTTGAGCTGAAAATCGCCATTGGCTGTCGGGCGGGTGCTAATGTCCAGCCATGATTATGAATGACAATTCAAATTTTCTAGTGGCAGTCCCTATCCAGACCAAACGTGAGCCAGCCCTCTACATGGAGCTTTTTAGACAATGAAGATGATAACGTGCAATGACCAAAATGAGAAAAAAAGCAACATGAGTACATTACCTGCCAAGATACAAAGATAGAGTCTGAGCTGTTTGTTGTGATTGCGAACCCTTCAATAGGCGTGGTTGGAGCTGAAAAAGATAGGAAAAGTTCAAAAATTTAAGACATGCAAGCTGCAATCATTTGCAACACGGTACAGAAACAAGATGCAGTATCCAGGAGCAATATTTATGAAATGCCCTTACATTTGAGAGCAATTTATTACACTACCACGTGAATAAAAAATAATTGTGCATGGATTAAAACCTTTTGACCTTGATAAAAGCACCAAATCATAATTTTTTGTTAATGTAGTAAAGCAAATTTAATAAGCTTTCAAATGCAGAAAAAATTATAGAAATCGAATGAAAAATAAAAATTTTGTAAGTACTTCTTAGCTTTTATCATATGCCATAACCCGCAATTGTGATATATAATATCTTGCTTAACTGTGTAAATCCCATTGGAATGGAAGAAAAAGAGACGTACTTACTAAATTGGTCATATCTTTTTTATTTTTCATCCGATTTCCATCATTTTTTCTGCATTTGAAAGCTTATTAAATTTGCTTAAATACTACAATTAACAAGAAATTTATGATTTGGTGCTTTTATCAAGGTCAAGATCAGTTTTAATCCATGCAAATTTTTTTTTTTTGATTCACATGGTATAATGCAAATGTACTTAAACTTATAAGGTGGTGGGCAACCCCCTTTTTTCTTTTATTTAGCCTGTCACTGAAAGACCCCCTATTCTGAGGTCATTGCCGCACACCCCAGTCACTTTCAAATTTGAGTGCCCCAATTCTTATTTCTTCTGATTTTTTATTCAAAATTGTCATGCAATTCACATGCGCATTAAGATTGAATGCAAAGGAACATTGACATGTTCTTTAATATGCCAGATATATCTGGTAATGGCGACACACCACAAATTAGCTTCCTTTTGACTTACTGTACAAAATGGCTTTCTATAAACACCTGAAAACTCAAAAATAAAGCAACTGTTTTTTCAACAGTGACTTTTCTTAAATATTTATGAATTCTTTTAACCCAATATGATGACAAATGTACACTATGAAGGTAAATTTTTCGAGATATGGCACGTTGAAAGTATTGACGCCCAATATCACTGAGCTGACAACCAAAATATGTAGTACCAGAATTCCCTACACGTTTTAAGAAAGTCTTAAAATTTTACCAAACAAAAAAGAGATCAAAAATGGCATCGGAGCAACTATATAAATAAACCTAAATTTATAATTATAACCAAATATTGACAAAACATATACCCCTTCCATATAATTGGGGATCCGACTTTAGAAGGGCAGACATTTTTTCTTATTTTAGAAACACCAAACTGTGAACGCTAGTTTAAATTATTTAGTGTTATGGTCCCTAATATACCAGATGTGATTGTTATTCAGGATTTTTTTATGTTTTCTCCCTACAAAAGAATAAGATGAAAGAAGAAACTATTGTTGTTTCAAATAATTCTCTGACACCAAAATTTAGAGCCTTGCGTAACACAACTGCGTGTGCATTTTACGCGAGTACACAACGCTCTTCAGGCATGCGCGATGTCGCGGTAGTGTGGATTACTGATTGGAAACGGTGTTGCGTACTTGCCCGTGTCCCGTTCTTGTATCAACTTGTAGATACGCGGTGGCTGCGTTCAGAAATCATGTTCGTGTCCGAAATTTATTTGAAACAATAATAGTAGAACAGAACACTGTATTGGTTTTTGGTGTCGGTACTTATTTACTGTAAACATCAATATTTTCGCATTCTCTGCACAAAAATTCCCTCATGTTGTCATGTTCAGTTTTTAGCTCCCTGGAAATTTCCCACAGTCAGTTACAATGTAAGATCAATACAAACACCTTTTATAGCAATTTGGAATTCCTAAAGTAATTAAAGATGATCTAATTAATGATCTAATCATGGAAATTCCCATCATCTGATTGGTTCATGCAATCAATTGCATATTTGTACAGAATTGGAAACCACCAAAAAAATTGTAAAATATCATTCTGTCAGAAACAATTCCCTTTCTGTAGCAATCAAATATCTCAATAATTGAATTTCTTTAATTAACTAAACAAAAAACAAATAATTCCAATTCACATAACAATACATACATATTATTTTTCACGGTACATTATTTTTACACTAGACGAATGAAAAGCGACAAAATAAATGTAGCGCGTAAAATACCACTTATACAGTTCAAAAGGAAGGGATGACCTCTGGTTTCTTCAAAAATAAAAATTTTGGTTTTCTGCATTTTTAACATGTCACCTTTCAATTCAGATAATAAAACATTACAGATTATATTGCAATGAAAATCAAAATTGAAAAATGCTGACAAGCGACTTACTTTGCTTATTCACACCAAATATAGACAGTACAACACTAAATTACTCCACGATTTGTGTACAGTGGATAGTCCCGGTAAAAACATAGGTCCACACAGATTATCTTGCAATGATAGTAGAACTGGTTACAAGTGACATGACTAGAATTTTTTGATCATTTATAGCATCCAAAACAACTGGCATCCATATTTATTTTGGATTTAGCAGCGTAAGTTCCGGTGCATGTCTAAAGTGGTTAGGGGTTGTCTTTACTGGGTGGAAAAAGCAAGGGCGCTGTTTACGAGCCCGTATCAGAAAATTTTATCGGAAAATGTAATATGAATTGAAGGTTATTTGAAAGATAAAAGTGAGTGCTACACCTTGATATTAACTGAAACTTCAAAATATTGTCAGGCTAGTAGGAAACAGCTCGGACAATATTGGCTCAAATGCAATGGGAAAGTTATTTAGTGCTGTGCACTGTATACATGGCTTTTCACTGGGTAGTTGCAAAATATGCCAACAGAATATGAGCTATTTAACTATTTGGTTATGAGAACATATGAGAATGTTTTATAAAAAAAAACCATGAATATTTGACTAAAATTGTCATACCTTGATAACGAGTGGAAGCATTAATGGCAGCATACGAGCTCCACTCATTCAGTGCAGTATTCACAGCCCGTATGCGTATATGATATGCAGTGTCGACCATCAAGTTGGATAACACTACTGACAGTGGTGGTTCATTGTGTCGTTTATATAGCAGGGTTGGTCTGTCGTCTCTATTACTGGCAACAGTGTAGGATATTTCATACGCTATGTTATCTGTGATAGAAATATAAAAAGAAAATGATTAAAGAGATATCAACACTTGTACAGGCCTGATATTGGCTCTCTAAAAAAATAGGGTTTTGGCAACCGGAGTTTAGCCCCTCAAGGCCCGTTCAGCCATTCATTGGGTGCCGTTGGGTTTGAGCCGTTGCATATGGGCTTGTTATGAACTGTATAATTTTGCAGAAAGCAAGTCCTTTAAAAGGGCCCTCACACCCCCCCCCCCTAAATTCAAAACCGGATTTACATCAATCTCAGGGACTATCAATTTTCAGTAAAAAAAAAATCGGGAAACCAATTAATATCGGGAAAAAATCAGGCCTGATAAAATGACTAAGAAAATAGGTTTGATTTTAAAAAAAATTTGAAAAATAGGGAAACCTATTTTAATAGGGTTAATTTCATCAGGCCTGCTTGTATTACTTGAACTAGATGAGCACAATATCATTTTCAAACTTAAAGGAATTGCCCATGATTTTCCAAAATTTGAAAAAGTCTACAGAACCATCAATTTGTACTT
>JXSR01S000041.1:3718-17897 GCA_000969725.1 Ophiothrix spiculata
CTACAATTGAAATATTTAGGGAATGTATTTTTGAAAAAAAAAAATGGATTTAGAATTTGAAACGAAAGATTTTTCATTTCTAAATTAAAATATGTCCTTCCTTTACAGCCAATATGTTCAGAAAGCAGATTAGGCCAAAAAAAATGTTATGTTGCCCTCAGCGACGACCCTATTCAAACATTTCATAAAAAAATATTAGGGTCGGGAAAGCACCCAATTTTGCTCAGATTGGGTGTTTTTTGAGATAATATCTTGAAAATAGTGGCAAATGCACCCAAATTTGGTACTTTAGGTGCTTTAAAAAATGATTTAAAACATGTTTTTCCGACCGACCGACTCAATTTTTCAGAAATCCCACTTGAGGGCAACACAACAATTAAATTTTTTTGGCCTAAGGATATGTCATGTACCTTCTTAAAAGTATCAATTGGAAATTAGGGACAAATCCTCAACTTAATTAATCAAAATGGTCGAGAAATTTTAACCTTAATTGTAATATATCTATCATCTTAATCTTTTCATTTACCAGATTTATCGTTGTTATAATATAGTTTCATATTAAAGTCGTAATTAGTTAACATTAATTTTTGTTCTTTTTTTTTACTTTTACTTTTTTTCTTTCTTTTTTTTTTCTCTGTGTCTAGAGCTGCTGAAGAAAAGCTCGACTTTAGTCAAGAACAAAATGGTAAGAAAATTAGATATAGTAATGATGAGAGTTGATATTTGATGAAATACTCAATTAAAATCGTATCATTGATGTTGTACTTTTCAGACATGTTTTGGTCATAGACATGTCTTCAACACTAAAATTGAAAAAAAATAACCTTTTAAGACATAATCTAAGACCATGCAGAGGACATGTCTACCAACCAGATATGACCGAAAACACATGTGTTACAAAATATGACTTGAGAACTTGGTGTCTTGAAAACAGACACATCATTTTGATATATCAAGAAGATACAATTAAAGAAAAAAAAAACAGTCAGTCAACTTAATGTGGGGAGGATCACAAGAAAAAAACATAACAGAGGTTTTACTTCAGGATTTATTGTTATCCTTCCCACATTAAGTTGGTTTACTTTGTTGTTTCCTTTAATTGGTCATATTTTTTGAAGTGGGGCCAATTTGCATTACATCTCACTCACTTCATCCATACCTAACTCCTTCTTGGTAAACGTTGATTGCAGTTGATAAATACCTTTATTTGGCTATTATTTTTAATTGATTTTATAGACTAATACATTATGTTCAAAATCATACCAAAATTATGACATTTCATTTGATTGTTGAAAAGATATGACTAGAATTGATGCATAAATCACTCTCCATGTAACAAATCCACCTTTTACGGGTGCCCACATTAAAAAGCATGACCAATTGTATTTTTACGCTCTAAGTAACTTCCATATAAAATTTGTTCCTTGTGGGTTTTGTACTTTGTCCGTTGGATCTTTTTAAACATATTCTTATATAAGAGACTAGGTGCTTTACGGATTAAATCATGTCTCAAAACTGGCTTCACTTTTGCTGAAACATGGTTTACTTCATAAAAGACCGATGTGCATTAATAATATCAAAGTGTTGATATCAAGTAAATAGATTAGGATGTGTAGTATTTTTGTAGCAGTAATACTCGTAATTAGGCCTACATGAACATTTATTATTTTACCTCAAAATGTAAGTAATAATTATTATATGATCATGATGTATTTGAAATCTTAGCTTGCGAAATCATTAACTTTAAATCAATTTTCTCAAATATTATTTTAAAGAAGTTTTCCTTTCTTTCTGTTTTTCAGATACACTCGCTGAAGCACCTGAACTTGTAAAAGCAGTAATTAACAAGAACCTTCCCGGTTTAAGTTATGAAGAGAAACTTCAAGTTGTAAATAGTGTGATGAAATCGCCACATTTTCTCAAAAACAAAGCCAAAGGACCATATGGACACGATTTACATTATTTGCAATACATGGTAAGTGTATTGATACTGGTATGTCAGTGAAAGCACCCAACATCCAACTCCTGTCCATTAAAGCATTTTTATGCTTATTATGCTTATGTCAAAACTTGTCAATTAACCCTCGTCTAACTTGCCCCCTCCCCCCTAAGGTGTTTTCCCCGCTGCATAAAAACGCAAAAGCAACCGACCCCCGGCATTTGGGTAATCTCTTTTACATCCTTTGCGGTCATTTTGATGAAAAAGTTAGGGGGATGCCATCTAAGGTGGGTTTAGGGTAGGCCGTCAAAGTTGGGGTGTAGGGGGGGAGTTGGTGAAGCCCTGGGAAATTTTAAGTCGCCATTTTGAAAAATATATGCATGCTATGAACCTGAAACTTGCAGGGCATGTTAGAATTTTCATTTCCCTTCTTTGTTAGCAAAAACCCGATGAAAATTGGTCATTTGGAACTTTTATAGCAACATGTTGATTTGGTGGCCATTTTTGCCAAAATCACGATTTTCCGATCCGAATATGACGTCATAATTACGTAACGCCTTAGCTGATTTTTATGATCCTGGTATCATTGGATAGGGGTGGACCATACCTTTCTATTGAAAGCAAAACCAAGTTCATAGGGGTTCCGTTTCAAAAATTTAAGGGGGGTTGCAACCCCCCCCCCCTGGGTAGACGTGTTACAAAAAATAGCCTTGGTAGACGAGGGTTAAAGATCACATCTTAACATATATGTTCACCCTTGTCCAATCAATTTGCACAACTTGTGTCTACAAATGTCCATACCATACAAGTCCAGATATGTACAGAGAAAAAATAAAGTCCCTCTTCACTGTCAGGCAGCATGTCCAAGCAGATACTCTGAATATTTAATTTGTCAAAGTGGATTACCATTTAAACGGCATTATTTTTTTTTGTGGTAAGCAACCTGTGACCATTTTCATTCAATGATTTCAAGTGTCGGGGAGTCAGAGCATAGGTAAATAATTCAACCTGTAATGGACAGAACTGAACAAGACTGTGCTTCGTTGGACACGTATGGTTTTAAACATACTTTATGGAAGCACGTGGAGTTTTCTTGGCATCTAACATGTGATTAAATTGGCTTAATGAACATAAGTAGGCATTTATGGATATTACTGGCCAACAAGCATGACAAGGGACTTTCACCATGCTTTTTATCAGTGGACATTGTATAGTCCTTGTGATAATTTTCACTTCCGTTAGTTTACATGTATACAGAGTCCAGATGGACCCTGGCTTTTTAAAAATGGTAATATATTCAATACAAATGTACCAGTGCTAAAGAAAATGTTTTCCAGTCATACAATGACAAGATCAAAATATTTTGAAAATAGCCTTTTTCAAATTGGGAGTCAAAATACGATTTGTTTTATCATGAACTTAAACACAAGTATAAATATCGATAAATATTTTATTTTACATTTTTGTCTCGCCTGAAAAATTTTCAGTAAGAGACATACCATTCCTTAAAACTGTCCGTCGTTCGCCGTTCGTCGTCCGCCGTTCGTCGTCCGCCGTCCGCATTTCTTGTCCGGAGCAAATCTCGGAAACCGTATGCCCTATGTAGATGATATTTGGTGAGTGGGAAGGGTTGAAGCTGAACTGGCGCTGCGTTTAATTTGAACGCAAACTATGCATATAAAGTACCTAATTTGCATAATTTATGCGTAATTTTTAATTTTGAGTATATCTCCTAAACCGTAAGGGCTATGGTAATGAAACTTGGTGACATGAAGGGGTTCGGGATGAGCACACGCAACGCTCCTTTTTTTGGGGGGTGCGGTGAAGGTCATTCAAGGTCAAAAGGTCATTTGAGGTCAAATTTTTAAATTGTTCAAAAAGTTGACCTGAGGTCATCCGAGGTCATTTTGAGGTCAAGCTCATAAATCATTAACCCCTGACCCCACTTGGATTAAACTTAGACCATAGAAAGTACTTGACCCAAGGTCAAGGTCAGTCAAGGTCATCTGAGGTCAAATTTTTAAAAATTTTCAAAAAGTTGACCTGAGGTCATCGGAGGTCATTTTGAGGTCAAGCTCATAACTTAAAAACCCCTGACCCCACATGGATTAAACTTAGACCATAGAAAGTACTTGACCCAAGGTCAAGGTCAGTCAAGGTCAAAAGGTCATCTGAGTTCAAATTTCCCAAATTGTTCAAAAAGTTGACACGAGGTCATCCGAGGTCATGTTGAGGTCAAGGTCATAGCTCATGAACACCTGACCCCACATGGATTAAACTTATACCATAGAATGTACTTGACCAAACGTCACTCCTACCCTATCCTACTCCACCCCACAACTGAATGATAATTAAGTAGGCGGCCGATACGCAGGCGAGACTACTGGTTCGCGAACCATCTTGTTTTCTTACTTCTTATTATGATTAACTTATAACCATGCATTTTGTCTTTTAAAAAGGCAAATGGTATTCCCCGGGTATATACCTCACATTTATCCATTACACGTTTATTTTATATATTTGAATTTGAATTTGAAGTGACAAATTATCATCGACACTTAATGCTTATATGAATAATGTAAGCTTAAGCATGTTAACATCTGCATAGCGAGTCAAGCCTGTTGTGTTGCTTTGGATGCCATGTCTGTAAGAAAACAAAATTTTAGAGTAGTTAGATTGGGAAGTGACTCAGTCATTGCCGCAATATTAGCCGTTTTCGTTATTTGGAATTATTTGGAACACCGATCGCGCAAGTGCTATTTTTGACCATTACTATATTGCAAAGAATTGTAGACCTTTTCGGATAATGCACTTAGAAGATGTATGAGGCATACGTTAACAATTATAGTTGGGTATTGAGACATCCTTGAAATTCATGTGTGCCTGCCGAACTTTGAAATACTGGCCATCTCTATACCTATTTTGGCAAAAACCCATCCATCAATATACCAATTTTAATGGAAAAGCAGCCAATTTTACTCAAATTGAGTGCTTTTTTTTCAAATTTTCCCAAAAAGCACCCGATTTATGGAAATTTGATGCTTTCATCTGAGACGAAAACCACCCGATTGCTATTATAATACCAAAGTCTGCGAAAACCCTCCCTAAAAGGCAGGCACATATAAGTATACCTTGTCAATGTAAGTACCCCCCCCCCCCCCCCTGGGGCACAACAATGATCGTACACGAAAAAAATGGTATATCCAGCTTTACCAAAAATAATTGGTATCTCGGCTATTCGCTGACAAAGTTAAAACGTCATATCCTGGTTACTGGTTCACGCTTTGTTCACGCTCAGTTGGCTACCCACTGAGTATGTGTTGTGATCATTTTGATCGTGGTTCAAATTGCAATAAGCGTGAACCAGTCACTTGGCAACTATTGATTTTGATGTCACACTTTGTCAGCGAATAGCATCCTTCTTCTTACACTGGAGCTCGTGTGGTCTAGTGGAATATAGCAGGACTCCGAATCAGTAGGTCGTGAGTTCAAGCCCCGCTACGGCCAATGGGTTATGTCCTTGGACAAGGCATTTAATCCTCATTGCTTCGTTTACCCGAGCGTTATTGGGAAGCTGTTATGGGAAACATTATAATCTAAGTGCAGATAGGGTGCGCGCTTGGCAAGCGACTCCTAGGTGAATGCGAACTGATTGTGACGGTTTCCTGACGGCAGCCTAATAATAGGCATCAGCGCTTTGAAACAGTTGTATATTAGGCGCTCTATAAATGGTGTGTATTATTATTATTATTATTCTCCATTAGGTTCTATTTTTCGATCGCTCGTAATTTATGACTGAAGATGTAATAGCGAAATGATGGTGTCAGAGCCATAATAGTCACGTTAATGACATTAATTTTTTTACAATTACAGTTTAAATAAAACCATCTAATTGGTAAAGTGTTCGATCCAGTTATGGGGAGCTCATAACATACGTGATACACTTAACATGCTTAACCGTATGTTTATTATATTTGCAGAAATGTCCCACAACTCTACGACATAAAATGTCAACAAGCAAGAACCTAAAGGGGAAATATATTGCCGATGTGCCAGTGCTACTAACACCAGAACATGTAACTACTGTTGAACACAGACGACTCAAAAAATATAGAGACCTTATGGGATGGAAATATGCCAAATTTCGAGGTAAAATAGATCAAAATAATTTTTTTTAATTTTTTTTTTACCAAGTGTTCTCCAGATCCCATCCAGACTTTTAGGGTGAGGTTTAGTGTTACTAGAAGTTTGAGAGTTAGTTTCAATTACCAATACCATGAAATGCAAAAATGTAATACAAGAATATAGTACATAAGCGATTTGCTTGATAGAGTTCAATATTTCGCTATCAGAATTGTACATGTAAGTAGCAAAATTTAATTTAATAAAAACATTATAGCAGATACGGTTGGTTTGACTGTCATTACTAGCTTTATTGGAAATGTTAATTAAGTATCACAGTTTTATGTGCATAACAAAAAAAAATAATATACATGTAGTTGTGTTTACTCTAGCTGCCGACACTTAAATAAAAATCCAATTGGAATGTTTTTGGGTGCAATATCCCAAATAACGTTCCTATACTTTTACACGTAAAGTAGGGGTCTGAAAACGCTCTGTATCTCTGTAATTAGTGATTCAAGCATTCTAGATTTAACTTTGTTTTCAAGTTTTGAAGCAAACCTTTCAGAAATCATCAAAGAAACAATATGGTGGCCGGCTTGTTTTCCCGATATATCAGGCGATATTTTGTAATGTTTTTGCCGGCCTGTCATAAAAAGGCCCGACTTGACCGAGTATTTCTAGAGACACGCATATTTGTTCCATCTTTAATTTCATTATAAAATGTTCTGTGGTGCTGATTTTTTCTACACATTCACAACTATTTCTAAACTAAATAATTAGTATAAAATCAAAATAAAACATAGTCCCGTATTATTTCTATATGAATATAATTTAATGTCCTATTCCACCTTTATGGTTTAAAAACTTGGCAAATTTGCCACTAGCGTCACTACGTGTAGCGATTTACGATATTGCGACCTTTTAGAACAGTTAAGTGCTTAAGATTTGACATGCAGCTTTGATGAATTTAAGGTTTCAATTGTAAAATATATTCAAACATAAACGAGTAAAATGTTCTCATTTAGATGATAAACTCCTGAGCATCAAATTATTATATATGACATTACCGTGTAGTGATATTTACAACAGTGATGATATTTTCTATTCGCGGAATTAAAATTTGTTAAAAACGAAGAAAACACCCAAACCAGACGACGGTGGCCATGCCTCGTTACTACTATATTTGATAGTGTAAACTTTCCGCGGTGTCGAGCGTGTAATTTCAATTATGTTAAACTAGTGCACCGAATAAACTTAAAATTCCTTTGCTACGAATGGGGTTCACGCGTGAACCCCAGCGGATTTAAAATAATACAATAATGTGTATCACTATAGGAGCAATTTTGTTATTATTTGAATTAAGGTAAAAATAAAATTGCGCCAATAGAAAGACACGTAAAATGTATCCTAAATTTGTGTTTTGAATCCCTAGCCCTAAATTTACTAACTTCTTCTAGATCGCGGCCGCCCCCGCCTGCTCCAAACCCACTTTTCAACTTAAAGGCAACACTGCACTTTTAACATAATTATTTTTTTGGCTTGGCATTAAAGAGGCAATTTATGATCCACTTTTCATCCTCAAGGTCACGTCTATCATCAAAATCGAGTTGTTTGGCTTAACAGAATCCTTGACGGGTATATATTTACAAACCCCAAACCATGTATTCATTCAAATATGCTTGCAATTTTGAGAAAAGTGAGAAAATGTGTTATTTTCTAATTACTGTCTGGACCCGACAGTGATTACAACAGAGTAGCCTATGGGGATTTTTAAAATGCTGAAAAGCTTATAACTTGAAAATGAATGGTCGGAATCTAGTGAAGTTTTCAGCACTGTTAAATAAATAAAAACGTTAGGTAAGTGCTATTCTATTGTACACACAGGGCGAAAGGTGGTCTCTCTGATAAATGGTATGCGAATGTACTCAAGGGTTTAACCCTATTTATCCCGCCCCTAAATGACATGAATTGTGTGCACTGGGTAGTAGGAACTATATGGCGTGTTTTTAATGAGACTCGTTTGTAATGGTATTGGAAGTGGCACATCACTGGATAGCTTGGACATTCAGCTTTCTGAAAATGAGGATGCATTATCAATTATGCAAATCATATGCAAATTAGCTCATGAATAATTATTGAGCTTCTTGTTTAAAACTAATTTTTCATAAATCTAAGTCAGTATTTTGGCTACCTATGTTCAAAAAGTATATATTTTTAGGTTCTATTGAGGAAACCAGTAAAATTATCTCTTCAAATCAAAAGAAATTATTTTATTTGATAAACATTTCATAATTTTATGACAGTTTTTGTCCCAATTTTTGAGCTAAATTTTGGCCTTAAATTGGACAAAATTTCATGGTTTCAGGCCATTTAAGCCATTAAATCATGCTTTAAAGATAGAAAAATTGGGTAAAAAGAATGTATTTTTTATTTGGGGTCATAAATCAACCATTCTGAGCACTGTATTTGATTTCACATGTCTAGATATTGTTGCTACAGCCTGAAAAAGCAATTTCGGGGGTTGCGTTAAAAAGGGTTAAAGGTGTCGTTTTAGTTACGATGGGTGGATTAACGTGTCCAGTATGTAAAATTGGGCTGGCGTGTGTTTTTTTTTTTGGGGGGGGGGGGGGGGGTCCAATAGCTTGCAATATACTCAATATTTGGTTGCTTTTGCAGTAAAAACTATATTCTGTTTTCCTTATAAATACAGCAATTTATGATGCGATGTCTTTGCTCAATACGCCCAATAACCAATACTTATTTGACGATCTACTAACCAACAACACATTGGATGAGGGTGGACGCAGCAAATGTATACGTTGTGCTGTCGTCGGCAATGGAGGTATATTGAATGGCTCCGGGATGGGTCATGTGATTGATTCACATGACTATGTCTTTCGGTACGTATGTACAGATTGAAGAAATATAATGATTTTACTTATATGGGACTGTTAAGAGAGCATTTTTAATTATCGAAATACGCTATTTTCAGCATTTAAGATGTTATATTTCGAAGAACAGTCCTCTTATACTCATGAACCATTCTGACATCTGTTTAGCTCTTAGGAGCTTGATTTTAATTTCAAAATACATATTGGTTCGAAAATTACCAGGTTTAGGCCCAGAAATACTAGATCCACATTAATTGAGATTTTAGTAAATTTAAAATGATAATATAACAGTTGGTCCTCAGACAATTCTATAAAGCAGCTGTTCTATACAGAGTTCTATCCTCCCAGAGTAATTTGTACAAAATCCTAGGGTAGATTCCAGTATTTAGAAGAGCCAGATAGTAATGGTGTGGAAATGGTAATACATTGTATTTTATTTCTATATATGTATGCATGTATTTTATGTCAGAGCCCAAAATCATATCTGACCATTGTAAAATTTGAATTTGTTGATATCTTCTATTCAAAATTTCAGTAAGTATCATGATTTTTCGTTTGCTATAAGTTTGTGTAAGAATTTGGTTAATTTTGGTGGTCTGGGCTCAAATGGTTGACATGTCGGAGTATGTGTAAGAGGGTTTGGTAACAAGCTCTTCAGTTGATGGTGAATGGAAATCATAGCTGCCCCTTTCTTGTTTCGTTTTCTTCACAGTACAAACGTTGCCTTAACAGATGGTTATTCAAAAGATGTTGGTACTAAAACATCATTTTATTGTTTCGGTATGAAAACTTTGTCAAATTCAGTGTACTACATGAAAGATGAATATGGTTTCAGCCATCCTCCATGGTCTCCGGGGATGCGCTATATATTTTTAGCGGAAGATGACTGGGCTTTCAAGTATATAAGTGCCGCTTTAAAGCAAAATTCTTTACCAAAAGGACGAACTGAAAGATATGCAAAAAGGTAAGACATTATTTGATATCAAGAAATGGATAATGACCGTGGAATATGTAGAGTGGTTATGACAGTTAAAATAAACCAGAACGGTGTTAGTTGATTATTCGACTAGAGTTTGTCTAACTAATGTGTTTTAGTACACAGTTGAATATCGCGGATACGGTGTGAGACTATTGAAATATATAATTTTGATATTTGGAGAGCTTTCAGTGAGATCACCTTCTTGATTATTCTTAACAATCTATGTGGTGGAATCAGTCTTATTGCAATAACTCTTTACATATTCTCATGTGCTACTCGGCTACATCTATAAGAATATGTCATATAAGGAACAAAGAGACCACAAATTATATAATGATACGAATTACTCAAACTTTTTGGATATCAATGGGGCCAACTACACGAGAGATAGGAATGTACATCCATGCACATTCAACTCGTTACGTTCGTGCGCTTCACACACTGCGTGTGCGTTGACGAGCGACTTGGTAGTATGCGTAGGTATAACGTGTAGCCGCAAACACATAGCGGCGCAGTTGAATACGCAGCGTAAATCTACGTCTGGTGACACGTCATCTACTCCTGGAATGTACATGGATGTGTTGTTTGCCCCAATTTCAAAATGTCAAAAGGAGCTAGGAGGGATGGTATCTTGGTAACCATCACCTCCCAACAAAAAATTGGCTGATATACATTGTAGTATGAATGTCAATGAGATAACATGTAATCATGATTACAGTGATTTGAGCCGTGCAATAGTTTGTACTATTGCACGGCATGAATCAAGCCTGTGTGATATCATGATATAAAACAAATATTGGATGCCTATGCTCGTGCAATAGTACAAAATATATCATTCGGTCAAATTTGGACTGATCCATTTCACTCGGCTACGCCTCGTGAAATAGAAAAGTTCAAATTTGACCTCATGATATATTTTGTACTATTGCACTCTCAGGCATTCAATATTTGTATAACATTTGATATGCCACACTCTTGGGAAGAAAGTATCAAATATGAGACAAAAAGGATCAATTTTGATCCTTTTTAGGTATCAAATATGAGCTTATCCTTTAAGGATCAAAGTGATCCCAAAAAAAGGATCAAAAATTTTGATCCGAAAAAGGATCAAATATTTCTTATAAAAAAGACCTGCAAAAAACATCACACTGAAGTGACGCTAGCAGGGTTTGAACCCACGCCGCACTCATACCTGCTGGTAATTACGAGACCAAGACTCTAACCACTCGACCACGGGGCTGTGTGATGAAATCAACGTATTTATACATGTTACACCATAGTATACATTCCCCGCTGTGTAGCGGTAATGGGGTGTACTCAAATATGAAACAAAACATCACGTTGCATCCAAACGCGGTATCAAAATGTGAGCTCATCCTCTCCGTATCAAAGTAAACCAGAAATACGGATCAAAACTTTGATATTGTAATCAAAAAGGATAAAAATAAAATGATCCTAAAAAAGGATCAAAAATGATCCTTGTGAATTTGATCCATTTGTATATATTGATCCGCAAAAGGATCAAAAGTGATCCTTAAAGGATCAAAAGTGATCCTTAAAGGATCAAAATAAAATGATCCCGAAAAAGGATCAACAATTTGATCCCGGCCTTCTAAGAGTGCACTTATACCCACGAGTATTTAATATTTTGGAGGTATATATATACCGTATTTTTCTAATTATGTGTACTTCTCATTCTTTGTTCTTAAGGGAACCATTTACATTCCCGAAGCCCTTATCTGCTGAAGACATAAAAGTAATTCATCCAGATTTCTGTCGATATGTTGATCAAAGGTATGTACTTATATACACACGGAACGTAAATCTGAACTCATCTGACTTACAGTAATAACCCCTATATTGATAACCCCCGTGTGGAGAGCCATTATAT
The DNA here is from genome assembly GCA_000969725.1 of Ophiothrix spiculata. NCBI lineage: Eukaryota > Metazoa > Echinodermata > Ophiuroidea > Amphilepidida > Ophiotrichidae > Ophiothrix > Ophiothrix spiculata. The sequence goes on from JXSR01S000041.1 coordinate 15,544, forward strand.
ACTTGAAGATATTGTGTGCAAGGTTTAAGCCAATTTGTACAGTTTTAAGCTGATGGGAGCCATTTTTTGAATTAGGAAATCCTTGCTGAATCTTATTGGTTCTTTAAAGGAATCCGGTCATGTTTGACCGAGTACCTTCTTAGAACCAAAAAAGGTTAAGAAAGGCTTCTTTAGCCGCCAAAAAATGGTTTCCCCTCAGCTTTCAAAACCTTCTTACAACAATACAACAAAACTAGCTAACCTTCAAAGATTCGTGATAAAACAAAAACAAATGTTTTTACTTTAGGCAAGAAGAAACCATTCGTAAATGATTTACAGGAGTAAAGCTGGTTTCAGAGTGTCTGTGGTGGTGATCGTACGACCACCGTGACGTAAAAAAAATAAAATGCGCAAATTGGACCTTATCGCACCTTGAAAAATCTGCAGCAAGTACGACAAGCCGATTTATGATTACCCTGTCGTGTTGGTCGTAACGAAACGTCGTTGCGAGTTGGAATAAATTGAACTTTTCTTGCGATAGACCATAGTGGAAATGTTCAAATGTGTCGTGCTACATTCAAATTAAGGTTGCAAATAATTGGTCGTCTGCCGCAACTATACAAGCTTGGTCGTCTGTCGCAACGACAGCTCTGAAACCATATTCCTAGCTATATTTGCATATGATAGAAAGTAAAACTGTGGTAGGCTTCGATGATCTACTTATTTTGAAAATCTCTACAAAGAACCACCAAAGGGTTCTCGAGTAAATATTTTTAAGAACGAAAGGGTACTCTCCGCGGGACACAAACTTCTTAATTGAACCTTTTTTTTTCGTGAGAGTGCGTGGGTTCCAGGTGGACCATGATCCCTGTTACACCACAAGATCGATCATGTCTTGATGATTTTCCCTAACACAGCTGGTTGCGATCACCTAGGCTACGCAAGCAAGGGAGAGCTACCACGGGAGCCATCATGGTCCTTCTAGCTCTACACACATGTGATGAGGTATGTATGACTCCGGGGAAGGTACTGACATAGAAAGGTGGCACGGTATGTCCCCTTCCCCTGTTGACTGCCTCTCCCCTGACCCCCATTAGCGCCCCTCCCCCTGCTGACTGCCTCTCCCTTGACCCCCATTAGCGCCCATTTCAAGTACATTCTGCAGTTCACAGGCTTTTTGTTTCCCCAAAGTTTAGTTTACAAGACCCCGAATTCCAGCAAAATGTTATGAATTTTCGGTTGAGGTGCTCAAAATTTACTCCTAAAATTAGAGCTTAAGGGTCAGTTTTCAGGGTCACTTTAGTTCTCAAGACTCTCTTTTCAGAATGATCATCAGTGAATTCCCTAATCTCCAGATCCGCAAATGTATCAACATCAAAGTTGGGTACCACTCTTGAAAACAAGAATCGGCAAGGAATACAGCTACTCCATATTTCCCACATAAAATATCATATGCCCATCTTAACTTTATATAGCTTCCAAGAGCATTTTCCGTCAAACTGATTTTTTAAGGAATTAACAGAATCACTCCAAATTACACGTTTTTCCATTTATTAGGTCAAGTCCTGAATTTAGTGATTCGCGATAACATATACATGGTGTCTAATGTGAGGGTGCAGTGGCGGCACTACGGCCCCAATATTTTTCCCCCCATCCCTGAAAAAAATCAGAAATTTTTTGGCACAATTATACCTTTATATTGGTAATTTTGACAAATTTTTGCGCACTTCGCACATATTCCACCATTTAATACCATTATTTTAGCCCAAAATAGGTGTTTTTTAGCCAAAATAAACACATTTGTCCAAGTATTCTTTTAAAAAGTTTTGCCCTCCCAGAAATTTTTCTTGACCTTCGTTTGACCCCCTCCCTACCCAGAATTGAGATGCTGGTGCCCGTGTTTGAACTACACGGAATAAGTCGCAATCAATTATTTATTGATCGCACAAGTACGTTCTATTGAGCATGTTGAGTTGAAAAGTAGCTAGGACACTCAGTCACACGTACGCTGTATTTCATTATATCTGTACTGTGAGGGTGTAATGAAATCATTATGTTATAAATCATTCGTCTCCTTGTTTCCTTGGGCAAGAATCTTTACTCTACTTGCTCCGTGGTTCCGGAAGTTACGTTAAGCCGCTGGTCCCCTGTATACGAATAGACTTCTTCATGGGGTATGCATGTCATGACATTCAAGTACACTGTAAATTGATTGATTGATTGATTGATTGATTATATACTTTATTTAACTTTACAGGTAAATGTGAACTCATCTGACTTACAGTAATAACCCCTATATTGATAACCCCCGTGTGGAGAGCCATTATATACTTGAAGATATTGTGTGCAAGGTTTAAGCCAATTTGTACAGTTTT